>CAUYSK010038014.1:0-32994 GCA_963575035.1 Avahi laniger | reverse complement strand
ATAATATTTATATTAAATATCATCTTCAATCAAAATAACTGTCTTTTTCCAGACACAAAAAAAGAACTAGAGAATAAAAAACAAGAATTGTTGTACTATTTTTTCTCCATCAACACATATTAACAATTGAAATAGATGAATATACACATATTCATATACATTCATACACACATATATATTTATTTCTATTGTATAATTTTGAATATACCATGTGTGTGTGTGTCTATATATATATATATATATATCCCCTCTGAGGACAACTGGAGGATATATATTTTATCCTTAATCTATTTCCATTCAAAAATAACAAGAATGGATATTATCATTATTTATAAGTGTTTTGTGTCTTTTTTTTATTTCAGCATATTATGGGGGTACAGATATTTAGTTACGTATGTCGCCCTTGCCCCCTCCCCAAGTCCGAGTTTCAAATATGTCCATCTTTCGGGTGGTGTCCATTGCACTGTTTGTGTATGTATATATCTGTCCCCTCTCCCTCCTCCCCCCCCCCTGCCCAACATCCAATAGATGTTATTCTTATATGTGCACTTATGTGTCTGTTTTTTACTAAGAAACTTTCCAGGCTTTCAAAACTTATTAATTAACTGAATGATTTATCTAAGATCTTAAAGGTAGATGAGGATAGGGAAATTATAATTTAGCGAATACATCTCAGTCACTATAGGGAACAGATACAATGTGTACATAAGGCATAAGGAGAATTAATTAAGGAATCCCAGTGTAGCCACCATTCATCTTAGGAAATAGAGCACCAGTTACCTTAGCAGCCCTCTGTGTGCTAATGCCCCAAATACATTAAATCCTTATGATTTGTAGCTTGTAAAAATATTATAAAATTAAAACCTTTAAAATGACATCCATTGTTATCATTTCATTTAGTTCAATATAAGTTTATACATATAATTTTGTGTTTTATGCAGTTATGAGATCAGTGGTAATTTACTTATAAATCCAATGTAGAAAATTTATAAAATTTAAGTCATGAGGAATTTTACCCTCTTATTAAAGAAACAAAAATATTGTTCCTAACATTATGTTTACATGGTAAACTGATTTTTTAACACGAAATCATACCATATACTAACTTCTTTTAGGGCATCCTTGAGAGATGACCATAGGAGGTGATCACAGCCACAGGGCGCTGGAGCCCGAGGTTCAGCCCTTCAAGACCAGGCCCGCTCTGTTGCTCTCAAGCTCCGGCAATCAGCTTTTCATCAACCCCCTTTGCCTGCCTGGCCAATCCCCAAATCCGCTCCAGGTGCGTCACAATGTGACCCCTGTGACCTCACGCTCCCCCACCCCCGACCCCACCCACCTGTTATCTCATGGAGGCATGTCCCCCTCTCGCTGTCTGTGTGCCAGAGGCACCCACCCAGGTACAGCCCTATGTCTTTCGAGCCCTTTCCCTCTCATCTAGCCCACCTCCACTGGTCCAGCAGAGCCAGATGTCCCAAGTTTTCAGGAGGAAATAATTGAGGCTCATTCCCAGGATGCTGGGGTGAACTGGGCCCCAGGAGCCAAGCAAAAAGGCTTCACAAAAGCACTGGGTAGGGAGGGATCAGAGACCTGGGGCCGTCCCACTGTCCTGATTCTGCCACCAGCATTTGCCCCACCCCTTCGAAGCACTTCCCCGGCCACGCCCATGAGTTCTGAGGGTGACAGTAAATCAGCCTTGACCATAGCTGCGAAGAGTAGTAACCAGGAGACCCAGTGCTTGCTGGGCACTGGGGAGGCGCGGCCTGGGGGCTTGGATGTGGGGAGGAGAGGCTCTGAGGACTGGGCTCCAAATTTGAGGATCAGGGCAATAGTTTTTCCCCCAGAAAAACTTACAGTTGAAAAGAAAAAAAGATTCGGGAAAAACAGTTTTCTTTTTCTTTTTTTTTTAAGTAGAAAGTTTTCATAGGCGAGGGACCAGTACTGTGGCTCCGGCTCTCAGAATTTATCAGTATAAGTCAAGCTTTCTGTGTCTGCTTACTTTTCCCCATCTTAATAAAATAAATATCTGAGTCACTATAGTGAAGTGTCCCAAACAACCACCCCCTCAGCAGCCACTATCCATAATTTTTTGTGTATTCATCAGTTGTCTTTATTTGTAGTTTGACTTCAACTCTTTTGTACTCTTAAACAATATATTGAATAGTTTTGCATGTCCATAAACTTTAAATACAATTTTACATGATGGTATTCTCTGGATCTTGCTTTTGTGGTGCTGTAACTTGCTCCTGCTAGCTCACCTCCTGAGTATCTCTCCAGTCCACCTGTGTCTCTCCCTTTCTACCCCTTCTACTCTTGTCTAAGCCATTGTCATCACTTCCTTGGTCTAAGTTGCTGCTTCACAGTCCTCGGAAATGATGCGTTAGTGGAGACGTACATAAGGACTCTTTAACTGCACTCAGGGAATCTGTTCACCTCAAAGGACAAAACATTGGCTCGCTCCTGTTCTAATAAATCATACATATGTCATAATTCAATCTGTACTCTCCTTGGATACTACTTAGATGAACTTCCGACACACCAACAAAGCCTGTATATTTGGTGTAAAAGTTAGAGATGTATGTATAGAGATTTAAAATCTAAAATTGTCCCTTCTCCAATAAGCTATGTTTCCATTAAAAGAATATCTGAAAACTTTCAAGAAGAAGCAATCAGAAGCTACTTGGCAGAACTCCCAAGAGAGAGAACTGACTCCCTCTTTGTACACTGGCTGGCATAAGTAGCCTTCTGTAAGTGTTACCCTTTAGTATAACTAGCTAGTGGTTAATTCTTGGAGTCAGATAACTTCTCAGAGTTTGGTGATCTCTGTCCGTCTCATGACTGTGTCTAGGGTTCAAATGAGATAAAGGAACAGCATATTTTCCAAGAGGCATGCAAGTAGTGAGGTTTTCCCCCCTCCATGTGCCTTTGTCTTTACATTTACTATAACACTTAGCCATATATATTGTTTATTCAAGTTATTTAATATTTAGGTTGATAACTTCTCAAGATAATTGTAGTAAGGATAAGTTTGTTATTTCCAGTCTTTTGCAGATAAATACTTTTGTAAAAAAAAAAAAGAATTACTAGAGAAATAAAACTGCACAAAGATATATACTAGAAGTCAAAATTTTTTATTGATAAATTCAGCAAATATAAAATTAAATTTAGACACATAGGATAAATATAACATGGAAAAAGAACAGAATTTCAGAAACTATACATGGTGTTTGTTAAAGTGTGCATATGGGCCACAAGTTTAGAAAAAACAACTCAAACTGTGTTCTTCCTCTGTCTTTTCACTCAGCAACAATGTGCAACAGTTGGAAATGATGCGTTAGTGGAGACATGCATAAGGACTCTTTAATTCCACTCCGGGAGTCTGTTCACCCCAAAAGACAAAACACTGGGCCCTCCCGCCTCTCCCCAGCTCCGGCCTGGCTGCCGCGGCGACACTGTAAAGAGAATGAAGGGGCGCCAGGCCCCTCGCTCCCCCGGCCGGATGGCGAGCAGGCCCGGCGGCCACCGGCTCAGACCATTCCCGCTGCCCGGACTCCTGGGCTGGGCGAGCCACCGCCGCCGCCCGGACGCGCGCAGGCACCCAGGCCCAGCGGCCGAAGCGGAGCGGACGGCGGAGGCAGCTGCGGAGGGCCCGCGGTAGCTTCGGCCGGCGAGTCCGGGAGCCCACAGGAGGGGACGCCCGGGCTCGGAACCCCCTGTTCCCCGTCCGGCCGAGCGAGGACAAAGCCCCCCTGGCCGCCATTGCCGCGCTGCATAAAGGGTGAGTTGCGACACGCACCCATCCGCTTCCCAGTCGGGGTGTCCCCTGGCCGCGGGTGGCGGCGGGGAGATCCGGACACATGAATATTAGGCAGGAATCTTCTTTTGATAGAAAAACATCAAAATGTTCTGTAAATTTGTAAGGTTTTTGGTGATAAACTTTTGCAAATGTGCAGTATCTAGATCACCAATTACTTTGTTAATAATTGTTGCTAAGTCATGGAACTTACCTGCAGACATACCATGCTTCCAAGCTTCTAACTTGGGCTTTTGCCCTTTGACTTTATCTGCCCTGGAAAGACATGTTTAATTTTTTCCTTGCAAAGCAGTATTAAAATCACTGAAATGCTCAAAGTTTTAGACAAATGAGCAAGACTGATTGTCCAATTCCATTTTCAAATCAGTATCAGATTGGTTGATTACCTTGGAAATGCTGAGTTTATTTCACAGTTCAAGCATTCTCCACTGAACTTTTCCCCTCAGTAAACACATGCTTCCGCATACATTAACAGTTGTTTTTGATCAGCTTCCACATGATTACCTACCAAAAAATCTGGAATTAAACTTACTACCTTTTCTAGAATGCATATGTTTTACTGTTTCTCTAAGCACAATGTTTAGTTCTAGAGTTTTCCTTTTTTTAATAATAAGACTTTTCTCAGTGAAGAAAACATTACATTGACTTACAATCTGTCACAAACTTCTTAATCTGGGGAATTGTTCCAGAACATGGCCCTACTATGCTCAGCAATTACATAGTTCCTGCCATTTGTGACTCATCATGTGAATCTGACATCTGACCTGGACTATGTCCCCATTCGATAAAGCAAGTTCTCTTAGATACTGTGGCACAGTCAAATTGCAGTGAAAGTTTCTAAACATTTGCTCTCAATTGCAGTATTAATCCTATTCCAGGCCAGTAGTAAAATATGCACCAGCCAGCAGTGGTCTACAGACCATACCTTTAATTTCACTGATTTAGGCATTATTCTCTCCTGACCAATGGGGACCTCCCAGACGTGATATTTATTTTCACCATTTGCAAAATCATATTATGATACACTACACTGTACTCAGATTGCATTCAAAGAATATTTATTAGAGTTAAGAATATTTAATAGGATCAAATGGTGAGGTGATGTCATATATATGTTAACTCATGATCTTCTA
Source organism: Avahi laniger (assembly GCA_963575035.1). Lineage (NCBI taxonomy): Eukaryota > Metazoa > Chordata > Mammalia > Primates > Indriidae > Avahi > Avahi laniger. Next base: position 28,050 of record CAUYSK010038014.1, on the reverse strand, counting down.
CATCCAAGAAGTTTTGTACGTAGTCGTCTTTCTTTGGTTTCAATTCAAGATGAAAGTTGATGGGTTTTTTGTACTATTTTGAGCATGTCTTTTCTTGGTGGAGAAATTGAGGGTTGAGTTCATCAAAGCACAGTATCCTCATGGATCCCTCAAAGTTTACTCCCTTGTGTTATTTATTCCAATTCCCCACTCCCTTCTTTTCCTAACCTCCCCCAAAGGAAATCATATGTTTAATGTATATCTTTTATTTTGTATGAGTTTTTACAAAATGCGTGGTGTTATAATGTGTGCCTACATTTTAATTTTAATAAATATTACTGTGTTATATCTCATCTTGGTTTTTTTTATTCTTAACTCTTCCTCTTGACTACTCTAAGAGCATGGAACTTGATGGCAAGTAGTGTTCTTTTGTATTAAAAAAAAATAGATACAACTAGATCAGTGTTTAGCAACTACTACAAGTTGGCCATATCATGCTCTGTACTTCTTTATGAAAATAAAGTTCCTTTGTTAACTCCTCTAGATTTTGTGGGCTTGAACAATTAAGTCAGTGTCTAAGGCCATAAGACTGCCTTTTAAATCAATGCCATGACTAATACTGAATGAAAAAAGAAGCTGAGCTCAGGGAGAACTTTTTCTATTTGTTACTAACAATGTGCCCTTTTATTTTTTAATATTAATTATGGATTAAAATTATTTTCTATATTATAGACTATTATAAAAGGCTCCAGAATTTGGGGAAACAGTTGAAAATCATAGCTGGCTCAAATACTTTGGGATTAATGTAGGGCTATTGAGGACAGAGGTCCCTAAGCACTTAGCATTAAACAAAGGTCTTTCAGAGCATTATTATTCTCCCTCTTTGTCCTGGTCTAAGCAGCATCTCGCCTTGGGGTAGTTAATTAAAGGTTCAATTTACAGTGGCTAAGTCAGTGTTGTGTGCAGTGCTGGGCACATAGTAGGTACTCAATACTTGTCTGTTGGATGAATGAATGGGCTGTGATAGGTGCTTTCAGTTGAATCCTGATCCTCTAGAGACTTAATTTTTTTAATTTTTAATTATTATGGGTACATAATAGTTGTATATTTATAGGGTACATGTGATATTCCGATACAGGCATACAATGTGAATTAATCAAATCAGAGTAATTGGGGTATCCATTACCTCAAGCATTTATCATTTCTCTGTGTTAGGAACATTCCAATTCCCCTGTTTTCATTATTTTAAAGTATACCCTAACTTACTGTTGATTATAGCCACTTTGTTGTTCTATCAAATATTGCTTATTCTATCTATCTAACTATATTTTTGCACCCATTAACCATCCCCATTTTATCTCCCCCTCCCCACTACCCTTCCCAGCCTCTGGTAACCGTCATTCTACTCTGTCTCCATGAGATCAATTGTTTTTAATATTTAGCTCCCACATTTGAGTGAGAACATGCAACGTTTGCAGGCTCTGCTTAGTGCCTATGCCTTCTGCCAGCCGACGCAGGATATGGGCCAAAGAGAAGAACAGAGGCCTACGCCAGGGAGTGGGGGTAAAGAATCCATTTCTTATACCAAATTGGGATATGAACCCTTCTGTTGGACTTTGTGCAGAAACAACCACTGGAATGGGGTTCAGGAGCACCAGGACCCCTAATCGGACCCTCGATAATGGTCACAGACTCCCCAGGCTCAAGTGGGGTGACTAGGGTCCAGGTTACCCTGGCAGAATATGTGTGTGTCTGCCTCTGTCTGTCTTCCTGGTTCGTCGGTCTGCAGGCCCTGACCACGACTCATCCTTTCAGAGACAAGATGGGCATCATCTTGAGAAAACTGGCCTAAAACATACAGACAGGATTTCTGGTCAGTTCTACCCATGTGTGCTATCAGATTCCCTCTGAGAGGGAAAGTTAAATTAAGTTCTTATGGGAGAGGCTAGCAAGTCCCCCCTTCTCCTACCCACACTTGTGAATGGATAGATTTGCAGCCACAGGTGGGACAGTTCCAAGCTGTCTGATTCAGTGAAGATTCTAGTGTCTTTGGAAGAGGAGCTCATTTCTGGTGCTACCATCCTAACTCAGGCTCGTGTCCATGCTGGACATATCCTGTCTGTGTGTGTACAGCCTTCTCTCAAACCTAGTCTGACCCCTTGAAGGTAGATGTGGCAGCCACATCTTCCTCCTAATTTCAGTAGGCAGTGGAGGAAGCTCTTCCCAGGGCCCCAGTCTTTCCAAGAGAAGACAGGCATATCGAGGAAAGGCCTTTTTGCCCGGGGCCACCCTGGTCAAGCTGCCTTTACTAGGCAGAGCTGTGCAAGCTGCCCTGCCTTGGAGAATGGCTCCCGATCATCCTTCTTGGGACAAACTCTTCTCAGTGAACTCAGAGAAAGTCCCCCATCTTTCTCTGCTGTCCCCAGGCCACTGCCCACCCCAGACATGGCCCAACATGGAGAGAGGGAGAAAGAGGGGCTCCAAGGGGTGGCAAGACGACAGAGGCATTGGGGCACTGGGAGCGTCACACCCATGAGCCCCTTTAACCAAAACCCCCATAGGAAGGTCGGTAGGCACGTTTTCGTGTTCGGTTCTCTCCCCACAGCATCATCTATTCGTCTATCGCCTCCACAGAGTCCTCGTCCTTCATCTCCTCTGACTGCTCCTCCGACGTCTCAGTGTAGTCGGTGTCCGACAGCGATGCCACCTGCTGCACCAAGTCCTTGTCACTGGGGATCTCTGGCTGACGGTCTGGAGAAGGGGTTGAACCAATTCAGGGAGAAGTCCTCCCCAAAGGTCTCTTTCACCGACTGTCAGCTGAATCAGATATGGGTGAGACCCAAAGCACAATTTCTTGTGAGGCAGATTCCCTTCAGCTGTGAGCCTGTGACATCGAAACAGGTTATCTACTTCCAAAATACAATGGTAGGACAGGCATAGGGTAGACATTCCCACCCCAAAATGGGAAAATAGGCAAGATAAAAGGGGTAACTGATCATAGGTAAGTCCGAAACCCAACAGGGAAAAGAACATTAAGTCTTAAAGGTGGAGAACAATCTCCTTTGACTCCATGTCCTGCATCCTGGGCACACTGGTGCAGGGGTTGGGCTCCTAAGGCCTTAGGCAGCCCCATTCCTGTGGATTTTCTGGCTCAGTCCAGCTTCAGCTCTCTGAGGTTGGAGTCTAGTGCCTACAGCTTTCTCAGGCTGATGCTGCACACTGGTACCTCTGTGGTCTGGGATACTGAGTGGCCTCACTAACATGACTCCACTGGAAATTACTCTAGTGGGGACCCTCTGGTGGCTCTGACCCCACCTTTCCACTCAGCATTGCCCTAGTAGGGGCTCTCTGTTATGGCTCTGCCCTGTAGCAGGTCTGGACCCCCCAGGCTGTTCACAGCATCCTTGGTGGAGCGAGCCACGCCCCCACAGCTCTTGCATTCTTCTTTGAGATACTCTGAACATTGGCAAAGTAATCTAAATTCTAATGCTTCAGAATGTTTTAAAAGTGTGACCAGCATGGTATGGATGGGTACATCCTTGCAGAGGTCAAGAACATGGAGTGATGTTTTGCTTCCTCTGTCAGGAACCAGAGGCAGGACTTGGGGGGTCTTTCATGCTGGATGACGTTGAAAGCTTAGACTCTTCCGGGGGCAAAAGCATAGACCCTAGCAGCTTGGCAGCGTACTAGGAGCTGTGTCCAGCAGAGAAATCAAAGAGAAAAAGCAATTGATGAATTCTAGGATAATAGAAGCTGGGATTGCATTTTTAATTTTCACTTTTGTGCATTTTACTTCTTTTACGTCATTGTCAAGTATAAGCAAAGTCTAATTCATAGGCATTTTGGAAGTTGTGCTTGAAGGATTCATCTTTGGCCACGTTCTTTGGCAAAACAAACCAGAGAGAATAATTACAGCATAGAATAATTACGGTCACGGACCTGTGGGAGGAGATAGAGGGAGAGGACCCAGCCTCAGGCCGGAGCGTGAGGAGCTGAGGGCACAGGTGGGCCCATGGAACATTACAGTGCTCCTCAGTTTTCTTAGAAATACTTCATGGCATCGACAGAGGGCTCGAATACAGACCACTGAATGGTAAAGGAACATCTCATACTGGAAATTGCTTGGAAGCAGAGTAAGTCATACTTTTTGACAACTGTCTACAACATTTGTATTAGCAAAAAAAAATAATAATAATAAATTGGTAGTTACTGTAAATATTATCTTTCTCATATGTATCCTTTAAAATACAATTAATTAATATCTTGATATTGTCCCAAAAAAAAAGTTGGTTTTTATTTATTTTCTGTTCTCAGACCACCACTCTGCCAGCGCGAGGAATCATTCTTAGTGAAGCGCCTATTTCGTGCGGAGCCACAAGACGTCGGTCTAAGCTCAGTCATCTCGATGTCTCCTGGCCTTCGAAACAACTAAATTCCTTTTGCTGTTTACGACCAAGAGGAATTTTGAGAACCTCAAGACTCCTCAGGACTAGGTCCAGAGACCACAGCAGCCGCTTGCCCTGGGAGCTCTTCCTGCCTGCTTGCAGCCATCTTCGGTGGAGACTTGACAAGATAACACAGACCTGGCTCCTTTCTGAAACGCCGCCACAGGAAACTGAATTCCAAGCGTGGGCCTGCACGGATCTCCAGCACAGGTCCTGCCTCTCCCCTGCCTTCCCATCCTTTCTCCCCCTTTTCAGTTAGGCTGTGGGGCAGCTGAGCCAGCCTGCTGGCCTGGGGATGTGTCTGTCTGGGCGTGAGAGGCTGCCTTCCCTTTTCCCAGGCACCTCAGTCTCTTAGAGAGCCCACCACTTGGCTTTAGAGATGAGAAAGCCTCGTCGTTAGGAACACTTGCTTTGCCAGGTTGATACCCGCCCTTCCTGTGAATCCCCTACTTCCCTCATTGCTTCTTTTACAGGCCAGGAAGGGGGACCGAAGTGACCTTCAGTGTATGTCTCCTCTTCGTCAGCCCAGGGCAGTTCCTGGACCCAGCAGTTTGCAGCTCCTTTTAGAAGGTGAGTACTTTACTCACTTTGTCCCCAGGTTTGGTTCATTGTTGCCAATATGGGGCCATGGAGAATGTCTTTAGTATCTTCTAAATATTACATTGATAACAATTATTAAAGAGAACTTAAAGTACGATCAGTGTGCAATACTAAAGAAACAAGGAAAACAGTACCATGTTTTGAGTACTTTATTTCATCTAAATATCACAAGACAATAAAGTAATTATAAATGGGGAAACTGTGAGCTTAGAAAGTATTCAATAACTTGTTTATGGTCTTATAGCTAATGAGTAGGATGGAAAGCCAGGTCTGATTCTAGAGCCTTCTACTTTTTTTTTTTTTAATAATCCCTTTACTTCTGTTGTTTTCTATACAAATGGTATCTGGTAAGTGGGCCTTTCCGAATAACCAGTTTTAAGTAGCTGTGTGAAAATCTGTATGAACAAAAGAGTCCTTGGAAGAGTATAAACCCTCTCCTTCCAGGGGGCTACAACAGACCCTGAAATCATCCATCTTCATCATTTTGAGCTGCCATGTGCTTCTTGCTCTCTGGCTAGAACAATATAGTCAAAATTGGAAATAGAGGCAACTATTAGTGGTGACAAAAACAGTGAGTGTGCAGGACAGAATTGAGCTGCATTTCTAGATTTGGATAGAAGAAGTAATAATATGCAATTATATAAAATAAATGATCATCACTACCATCCAACCTTGTGTGATGGATGTCATGTCCTTTTTTTAAAGACAAACATTAGTAAACCAATGTTGTATCTATTGCAGTCATTATCTGTGCTCTGTCCCCATCCCTACCTGCCCCCACCTATGGCTTCATATGAAAACTGAAAATAACCAAATGTCCATCAACAAAAAGTTAAACAAATTTTAGAATATAAATACTACTTAACAATGAAAGGAATGAACTTATGATACACATGATAGCAGGGTTGAATATAAAAAAAATGTTAAGTAAATGAAGCCAGATAGAAAAGAGTATGTGCTGTGTAATTCTATTTACTGTATTTCAAATCCAAATTCAGAGAAAATTAATCTATGGCCATAGATATCAAATAGTAGCTGTTGGGGAAGGGTTGGGGGAGTGTGGAGAATGGTTTCAAAGGAGTAAGAGGGAACTTCCTGGAAGGATGTAAATTTTCTGCTTATTATTTTGGGTGATAGTTACACATACAATTCTCAAAAACTCATCAAACTGAACATATGATGCCTGAGCATTTTATTTATGATAATTATATCTTGGCAAAAAAAAAATCTAGATTACCGAAAATGTAGCATTCACTTGCCCCTCCTGAACACAAACTGTAACAAATCAAAACACTCAATTCCTTGTTACCTAAGGAATCTATCAAAATTAATAAAATGGGACTCCTCCACCTGCGCACCGGGGCAACGCTGGCTGAGGTTCTCCGCGTGCACCGCCGGGGAAGGGGCGGCGGGCCGTGGGGGCAGCGGGGTGGGATTCCGGGAGGGCCTCGGGGTCTCGGGTCGGTTGCAGGGGCGGGGCGCGAGGCGGCGCGGGGGAGCCCAGGGCCATGGCGCGACCGGACGATGAGGACGGAGCGATAGTGGCGCCAGCTCGCAAAGGGGGATACCTCCTGGTGCCGAGGGGCGCGCCCTCAGGGAAAGAGAACGTGGAGCCGCAGAACGGACCCAAAGCTGGCTGCCTGCCCGAGTGGGCTGCCCCGGGACAGCCCTGCAGACTCCGCGGGCCCCGGAAGAGGAGACCCAGGCCCGTATGCTGCCCACAGGCCGGGGAGAAGCGACCCTGGCGGCCGGCCAAGGGCACCCTGCTGCTCCAGACTGTGCTCTCCACGCAGCGTCTTTTGGTGGTCCTGATCTTCAGCCTGCACTTGCTGGTGAATGCCTTTCAGTGGATCCAGTACAGCCTCATCAGCAACGTCTTCCAGGGCTTCTACGGTAGGATATCGCTGCACATCGACTGGCTGTCCATGGTGTACATGCTGGCTTACGTGCCCCTCATCTTCCCGGCCACCTGGCTGCTGGACACCAGAGGCCTGCGGCTCACCGCCGTGCCTGGACAGCTGGATCAAGTGTGGCAGTGTGCAGCAGCATCTCTTCTGTGTCACCGTGCCAGGCCAGTGCCCCTGCTCCGTGGCCCAGGTGTTCATCCTGGGCTTGCCCTCCTGCATTGCCTCAGTGTGGTTTGGGCCCAAAGAAGTGTCCACGGCTTGTGCCGCCACCATGCTGGGCAATCGGCTTGGCACTGCAATTGGCTTTTTGCTACCACCTGTTTTAGTGCCCAACACACAGAATGACACAAACATCCTGGCTTGTAATATCAGCACCATGTTTTGCGGAACATCAGCAGTTGCCGCACTTTTATTTTGGCAGTAACTGCTTTCAAAGAAAAACATCAGTGTCCACTAAGTCAGGCGCAAGCAGTTCTTCGAGACAGTCCCCCTGAAGAGTACTCCTACAAGAAATCAATCAGAAACCTGTTTAAAAACATTCCTTTTGTCCTTCTGTTGATCAGTTATGGTATCATGACTGGAACGTTTTATTCAGTCTCAACATTATTAAAGCAAATAATATCGACATATTATGAGGGGGAAGAAGTGAATGCCGGAAGGATTGGGCTAACTCTGGTAGTAGCTGGAATGGTGGGCTCTATTCTCTGTGGCTTATGGCTAGATTATACCAAAGCATACAAGCAGACTACTCTGATAGTTTACATTTTGCCATTTATGGGAATGGTTATATTTACTTTAACACTGGACCTTGGATACATTTACCATCGTATTTGTTACTGGAGGGATCCTTGGTTTCTTCATGACTGGTTACCTCCCCTTGGGTTTTGAATTTGCTGTTGAAATCACTTACCCAGAATCTGAAGGCATTTCATCTGGTCTTCTTAATGCTGCTGCACAGACATTTGGAATTTTGTTCACATTGGCTCAAGGAAAGCTCACATCAGACTACAGTCCTACAGCAGGGAACATTTTCCTCTGTGTCTGGATGTTTATAGGCATCATTTTAACACCATTAATCAAGCCTATCTGAGAAGACATAACATAAATATAGGAATTACAAACATCAATATTAAAGCTGTGCCAGTTGACTGTCCCACAGATCAAGAATCAAAAGATGTTATGTTGTCCAAGAAGTCACAATCAGCAATTTGAAGTGAAAGAAAAAGTTACTATCCTGCAGTAATTGGGATAGAGTGTGATCATGCTTGGAGCACTAAGGTTGGGTTTATAGGTGGTAGGGAATGGATACTTACTTGAAAATTACTATATGAACTCTAAATGGGCAGACATTAGACATTTATTTTTCAAAAGTAGGTGTTTTCCATTTTTTTTTTCGTAGAAAATGGAAGCTTAGAAGACTTTGTAAGATGATAATATGGGGGTCGATTCCCGTAAAACACTTAAGAGAATGTGAAGCTTATACATAAAAAGATCCAATGGAACCAATTATACAATGTATTCCCAATTCGCTACTTTTCCATTGTGTTGCCCAGCTCTGCAAGCCCCTTCAGTATGAGTACGTATACCAACATGACACTACTAACCCACCAAAGGACAGTGCTGGGATCAGACTTCCAGATGATCTCTAAGATTTTTTCCTATTTCTTACACTCTTGTTACAAAGTGCTTTGTAACATGTACTGTCAGTGGCCACAAAAACTATTGTGTGTACAGATTCTACCCATGACTTTGGTTTTAGAATTATATTCTAATGAAGCTGTAGAGCCCAGATACAGGCTTATTATCTTGAGTTCTTTTCTGTGCGGCCTTTCTAATACGATGCAGAAATGCTAACACTGTATATTTTCAATCCAACTTGAAACAGAGTAGTTTATTTACTTATTGCCTTTGTTTACTCTCTTCTTTGTTTCAATATATAACTTTAAAATAGAAAATTTCATCATACTTGTTACTGGCTGTTTTCATGATTCCTTGTGTCACATCCTATACATCGCCTTGAAGATTCCTGAGATAAGGAAATCTACAATGACTTCAGATAGCCTGCATCTCCCCACTTAGTGGAGACCTCTTGAATGCTAACTGTTTTAGTTCTCCAGTGTCACTGTTATGACCATTCTCCTTTGAGGTTACTCTGCCCAAGTACACACTCCATCAGAGTCCCGGGAAGTAGATGCTCTTCTTCACCACAGAGTGTACGCAGTCAGCACTCTGCTGGGACAGTCTGCTCTTTCACATGCTCAGGGTAAGGAGAATAGGACCAAATATATTTCCACAGTGCCTGCCACTGTGTTCTGTTTACAGTGAGAATTTAAATGTTGTTGATGTCCTGATTCTCTAAGCTCATAGGGAATATCTTTACAGAAATGACATTTGATCAGCCACAAAATGTACATTTTGTCCATATACACCAAAAAAGCCAGATATAGTGAATACCCTTAAAGTAAATAGCAATTTTGATTTAAGCAGAATAGATGCATTAATTTATATTGAAATTGTGGCAGTCTCTATAATCAAGTAACTATAAATTATGTAGAAGCTGACCCCAGAGAATGTGTTACCAAAAGAATCAGGAATTTTGTCTCCATGTCCTTGATGTGTTTCTAATTGTCTCTATAACTCTGGACAAGTTGTTTAACCTCTTTGGGCAGCATTTTCCTCATCCATAAAATGAATGTGTTTAGTTTGATCTCAAAGATCTTTTTAAAATGTTAAATGTCATTCTTCATGGACTAGACCAAATCATTGTATCACAGGAACTTAAATTTAACTAGAGGAAAATTCCCTGGACAATTGGATAAAAAGCTTTGATTGTTACTTTGTGAATACAAAGGACTTTTAATTCTCTTTTTAGCTTTATTAGTCAGTTGGAAGTAGCTCAGGCAAAATATGTCCAATCATTAGCTTCTTTTAATATTTACATTACAGGTAAAAATATATTTTAAAGTCTGTCCCAAATAATTGTTTTTATTTTTAAACTGTCAATATTTTTAAAAATAATCATGTATTTGTTGACTTCCTGAGATTTTGAACAAATTACAGATAAAAGTTGGAATACTTTATTTTTGAAAAGCATTTACGTATGTGTCATATGTGTATTTCCTCGTTGATTAGAAAAAGGGTGAAATATTATATGATAAAATACAAAATAAATTTTCCTGTATTTTGAGTAAAATTGTCTATAATATGTTATACAAGACAGTCATGTGTCATTTAACAACGGAGATGCATTCTGAGAAATGTATTGCCAGGTGATTTCATCATTGAGTGAACACCATAGAGTGTTCTTATACAAACCTCAATGGTATAGCCTACTACATACTCAGGCTATATGGTATTGCCTTTTGCTCCTAGGCTGCAAACCTGTACAGCATGTTACTGTACTGAATATTGTAGGCAATACTAATGCAATAGTATTTGTGTATCTAAACATTTAAACATAGAAAAGATCATGTTGCGCTATGTTGTAACAACAGCTATGACGTCACTAGGCAATAGGAATTTTTCAGCTCCATTATAATCTTGTGGGACCATTATTGTGTATGTGGTCCATCACTGATGGAAACATCGTTATGTGGCGCATGACTGTGTGTTTTTGGAAAATGGAGTAGGTAATCATCACTGTGTAAATTTTAATCAAATAATTTTAGGAAAGAAACTGGATGTTTCAAAAGCTGTTGCATTTATAAATGTCACAAATATAGCTTTTGCCTTTTGAGAATGTTTGAGAAATGTCTTTAAAAATATGTTTGTATGCAAAAATATGTTTGTATGCAATAGCTAGAAGAATGCCTGTGTCATAGGTCACTATTCATGTTCTGATTTTTGCTTTGTACTGTGTTTATTCAGTATTTCAGACTCAAAGTAAATTTTTTTATGTTAAAAAAAATTAACAAAATGGCAGAAATAGTGGTTGAAGAAAAGCCTAATGGTGAGTAATAAAACCTATAGTAAAAATAAAAATAATATGCTTAGATTTTTTTTAAAAATTTACTGATTTTTGTAAGAGATGATGAATATAATAAAATTAATATTTAAATTATAGCCAAAAATTTTAGAAAGTCAGTGGGAAAAGATAACTCAGAGATGTCTTTAAAGAAAACAGTAATGAAAAGGACATTATTTTAGTCTTGCTGCAGAAAAAGCCAATATTATTCTCAAATGACATATTTTTGCACTTAAAGTATTATTAATAATTGTAGACTCTAAGGAGTATTTTTTTTCAATTAAGTTCATACTTAATTCATACAATTGGTTCATACAATTGGATTTGGAAATGAAACTGATTTGGTTGCATTTATTTCTCACACGGAGAACTGATGTACTTACCGAAGTGTGCCCTTCGGTCTGTTGGGTAGATAGCACTCAGCTTTAAAAAAAGGCAGCATATAGCTTTATACAATTAGCTTAAGAAGCAAAATAGATTATTCATCATCTGTCACCCAGATAAGCTCTAACTGTATACTTAAGGTTACCTGTTTGGAAATCCGAAATTGCATTTCATATTCAAACGACAAGATAGAGATCTGTGGACTCTGTCATTCCAGTGACCTGCTTAGGGAGTAAAACTGAGGTAAGAGTAGTTGGAAGTCTGTTCAAGAAGGAAAATATAGCCTTGCACCATGTACAACTCATAAACTTCTCTCTAGAGGGAAAGCTAAGCTGTTACCTGGAGGTGTTTTCCAGTGATAAGCAAATGATAGCTCTGCGTAGAAATTAGATATTGTGTAAAAAGTTGATTGAGAGGAGAGTGTCACGCAGAGTGCAAACTCTTGGAATACGCTGTGATAATTTGGATCTCCCCCTGTACCCCTTCTGGACACTTGTTAATTATCCATCTACTACTTGAAAAGACTAGAACTTGGTAACTGGAAATAAATGGAATGACTTTTAACAGGCAAGTGGCTGAATAAATTGTGGTAAATCCCTGCGAGGGACTATTAGGTAGCTAATAAGTAGAGTTAATTAGATCCATATTGACATTGTGTGCTGTTTGTGATATATTAAGTAAAATAACACGAGTTTCAGAATAACGTATATTGTAAGAATTTATTTGATAACAACAAATCACAATAGCAAAAATTCCAGTATAAGGTATAAAAACAGTCTAGCAAATGTCATACTAGAAGAGTTTATAATGTTCAGATTTAAGAACATGGCAGATCTATTTACAATTCAGATAGCAACTGCTGTATGGAAACAGCTCAGGAAATGCATACACTAAAAAAGAAAAACCAGGAAAGATATGTTAATGATGGATAGATGGATGGAAAAAAGAAGGGAAAAGAAAGGGATGAAGGAAATTATTTTTCTTCATCAACCTACAGGCACCGCTTTATTTTTTTTAGCGTCTTATGTTTCTAATGATAATTCTACTGCCAAAATGTCTTTTCTCCTCTTCATTCTTAGTGGTCTCATATTTCATAATCGAGATGTAGATGTGAGTCTTTTCTATTCAAAAAAATTATGTTCCCTTTCAGCTCTGAAAAACATGTTCATATTGTTTCTTAGATAATTTAGACCCCTCAATTTCCCCTGTTCTGCCTTTCTGGCACTAGGACTTACTGGCTGTTGTACCTCCTGGATAGATCCTCTCTCTGTCCCATTATTTCTCTACAACTTTTTCTGTCTCCTTTTCTTCTTGCTGTACAGTTTGGGAATTTCTTCACTTTTTCTCTTTTTTAGTTAAAAGGATCTTTGATAACATTTGTTCCATTTCATGGCATCCCGTTCTTGCTTTATGTATAAATTGATTTTTTAAGTTCTCTTTTGTGCCCTAAATTATCTGTGTGTGTGTGTGTGTGTGTGTGTGTGTGTGTGTGTGTGTGTGTCAGGGAGAGAGAGAGAAAGAGCAGGGGCGGATTATATTATCCTAAAATAATTAAGAAACTAGGAATTGGAATTGGAATTAGAGGACAAGAGATGCCCATAGATTTCTGGAAGATAGATAACATATTAAAAGGCATTGATGATCGAGAAACAGGTGAGGAAGCAAAGCTGCTTCTTAGAATGCATGCTGAGAAATATACATGGAGAAAGGATTGCCATTCCATTACCTAGATGACTATAGACATTTTACTTAACTCAGAACTTTCACTATTGTTTCATGGATCAAATATACAAAGGTATGTAATATATATACTTTAAAGAATTTGGTGTATCTCATCACGCCATTTAAGACATTTAAAATTACCAGTATTTAGAAGCTTCCCTGTGTGCGTCTTTCAGATCACAGCCTTCTCTGATCTCTGATCTTGATTTATGTGTAAATCATTTTTTCTATCAGTTCTTTAAATTTTGCCATTTATGTTTGTATTTGTAAAATATATTTTTTTGAATTATATATAAAGTTAATTATATGCATATAACTTAGTTTTGTTTGGTTTTGAATTCATGTAATTATGCTGCAAGTGTTCTAAGTCTCACTTCTTCATTCAACATTATGTTCTTGAGCTTCACCCATGTTGAGACATTCAGCTGGCATTTATTCATCTTCACTGCTGAACTTTATTTTATTGCATGACTATTTTACCATTTATTGATTCAGTCTACTTTTATCAAAATTAGGTGGTTTTCAGTTTGGGGCTATTATGAGTCATGTTGCTATGAATATTCTTATACACATATGCTGTTGCATGAGTACTGTACATAATTGTCTGTTGAAATAAATTCTAGTGTTACAGAAATGCATAGGTTCAATAACTTACTTAATGCTAAACTGATTTCCAAAGTTACTATACTATTACATTCCAATCAACCGTAGATGAAAATTCTAGTTCCTCCACATCTTGATCATTTTGACACATCTTAAACCTTATCAAAACGATGGTGTACAAGGGTGCCTTATTTTGGTTTCAATTTTAATTTCTATTACTACAAATGAATTTTAGGATCATGTCATATACTTTGAGACAGTGTACTTTCTCTTCTGTGAAAAGCTTTGCTTATGCCACCTGACCATTTCTCCATAAGATTGTTTTTTTTTAAAAAAAAAAAAAATCTCTTAAAGAGTCTATCGATTTGCCCATGATCTTCAATCCTCACTAACAGCAATATTTGTTATTCACGGACTCTCCATACGGTCCTCCACATTTCCCAGTTCCTTTTTAGATATATGGAACCATGCTTTTAATGTGCGGGAAAAAGTCTATGAGGGGTCACTTTTAAGTCAAAGGACTTACAAGCTGGCACATGATCCTCTCACTCTTGCTACTCAGGCCATAATGACCAAAAAGGCCACAAGGCTCTCAAAGGTACAACAAGATCATGAAGCTTCTTTTTGCCTGGATACTTGAGTGATTCTGGGGAGCAGAGAATGCACCCCACCCCCACCCACCCCAGCCAACTCACACTGGATCTGTGTTGTAAGTGAGAAATGTGAAGGAGAATCGGTTACTACTGCATATTCTAGTCTGACCTTGACTTACACTGATCTTTCATGAATCAAATTTCCATGCTGGTAAAAGTTGGTTTTGAGCTCTGTGTTATGTTCCACAGGACCACTCATCTATCCCAGCATGAACAATATGTTATCTCAATGAGTATAAAGTGATATAACAAGTTTTTTACTGTCAGTAGGGAAAATCCCTGTACCTTCATTTATCTTCAGGAGTGTTTTGTCTATTTTTATTTTTTATTCTTTTATGTATTTTTAGAATCATCTTCTCAAGTTCTGTGCCTGAAAAACCCGACTGAGATTTTGCTTGTAATTGCATTAAATATATGATCACTTTGGTAATGATTTATATCTTTGTTCTCCTGAATCTTTCATTTAAGAATATTGTATATCTCTGTATTATATTTAGGTTTTAAAAATGTTTTTCAATATATTTTATAATTTTTTCATAAATGATTTATACATTCTTTATTATATTAACCCCTAAATATTTCATATTTTCATGAAGTATTTTCTAAATAGTACCTGTTAAAAAGTATTTCATACAATTGATTACTACTGGTTTATGAATATTCCATTACTTTTACATTTTGATATGTATCCAGCCACCTTATTAATTTTATTATTACTTCTAATATTTAACTAAAACTTCTTTTAGATATTTCACATAGACAATCATAGCATCTGTGAATAATGACAATTATTTTTTATCCTTTCAAATATTTATCTTACTTTGCAGATCTACCAGGATTGTTAGTATAATCTTGAAAAGAAATTATAATAACAGACATCTTTTCTTGTTCTAAAATCTTACAGAAAATGCTTTCAACCTATCAAGTATTATGCTTGCTGTATACTTTTGCAGAGGCCTTCTATCAGATTAAGAAAGTTTCCTTCCATTGCTAGTTTACTGAGACGTTGTGTTTGTTTGTGTTGTGTTTTCATTAGTGGATGTTAAATTTTGTCAGACAATTTTTCTGCATATATTGAGATGATTAGATTTTTTTCCTTTAATCTGCTAATGGAATGAATTAGATTTATGGCTTCTCTAATACCAAACTAACATAGACAAATCTGGCAATGACAAATGTTATAATTTTTATATTAATATTTTGCTGGATTTGGTTTGTTAATATTTAGTTGAAGGGTTTTGTATCTATGCTAGTAAGTAAGATGGCCCTGTAATGTTCTTTTTTATGTTTTTGTCAGGATTTGGTATTATCAAGGTTACTACAGTTTCATCGATGGGTAAGATAGCATTTCTTCTTTGTCTACAGTCTGGAATAGATTGTATAATACTGGAACTCTTTATCCTAGGAAAGTCTAGTAGAACTCATTAAAAATTTGGGCTGGTGCTTTTTGTGTGAGAAATTTTTTAACTACAAATGTAAACTTTTGAAGTTTTTGGTTATATTCCGGTTTTCCCTTGATCGTGGGTCAGTTTGAATTACTTGCACTTTCTTGGAAATTATCAATTTCAGCTAAGTTTTCAAATTAATTAGCATATATTATTTTATATTCCATGCCTGACCATTTTTCTGCTGTCTACTGGTTTTCATTTAGTGGTATCTCCTTTCCTTGTGAATTGTGAATTTTTAGCTGTGAGCCACTCATTTTTATTTGAAATTTTACCTGTGGGAATTTTTCAATGTGAGTTTGAATTTGGGTTTTTACAAAAGGATATACATTTTCATCTGCCAGGTGTCTAAGAGCATTACCAAACTGCTACCACTTAAATTAAATGATCGGATTGACATTTTCTAGACAGCAAAGACCATGTAAATAGGTACTAAAACACACGAGAGCTGGTTTATGATTACACATTTTTAGAACAGATTTTTCTCCCCTCCATTCAGCACTAAGGTAAAAAAAACACAATTTTTATTGATGTTCCCTTCTGCACAGTGAGTGTCTTTCTAGTTCACTTTACCTCCTGGAGCACAGACCTTCCTTAAGGATCTGAGCATTGTGCAATCTCATACAGAGGTCCACTTTCGGTGGGCCTCAGACTTACCTCGCATGCCCCATTTCCCACAAAGCCAGTCAGAAGCTCAAGCTCCCCCAAGCTCTATTCTTAGAACCCCTTAGGAGAGCTCCAGCAGCAGCATTTACCTGAATTACAGGGTTCCTGCTTTCACTTCAGTTTGGAGGCTGCAGATTCGGCTTTAGAAAAAAAAAAAAAAAAAATACCGGCTCAGTGGGGCACTTAAATAATTTTTTAAAATATTCCATCCAAAAAAAAGAAATGAGATTGGTGGGACCGAGGAATGAGCTACTTTATTTTAATCAATTTAAATTTAAACTTAAATATCCACGTGTGGCTAGTGGCTGCCATCTAGGACAGCACAGGTATAGATAGCTTCCTGGAATCAAAGTAAGAGGAAGAAGCCAGGCACTTGTAAATCCTAAAGCAACAGTGACTAGATGGGATTTGACAATCCTGAAAGTGGACTCAGAACATGAACACGGATTAAATCTCTCCTGTGTCTAAAGAAAACTCTGGCTGAAATCAAGCAGAACTGGAGGGTTGTTACGTACTATGTCCACTTCATCAAGAACTTTGAGGAGTGGAGCTGTCATATCAGCCTAATTCTTTAATAAAATGGCATCTTTAATTAAAAAAAAAACATTCCATCCAACCTTTCACTGTAGTATTCTAATCAATCAAATTGCCCAACCCACTTCTTTAAATCTTTATCAAATAGATCAGTACTGCCAAACAGAACTTTCTGTGATCATAAAATATTCCACATCTGCACTGACCAATATGGAAATCACCAGCCATATATGCCTATTGAGCACTTGAAATGTGATTTGTGATTTTTAAAAATGCACTTTTATTTTCACTTAATTTTAACTGGTTAATGAATTTAACCAATTTAATTGAAACTTAAATAGCTACTTGTGTCTGGTGGCTAACCTTATAGGACAGTGAAGAAATAGACTTTCATTTACCACAAGATGGTACTGATGCATAAGTGCTCTTATAAGTTATAACCATTAGAATTCTATATAAATGAGAAGAGATTCTGGCTACATGATTCGAAATGCCATAGCCAAAGAAAAAAATAGAATAAAAGGAAGTCTGAAAGAGAGCCAGTCTTCCTCCTGAATATGCTAAGCCTCGGACCTCACATTCTTTTTCTTTTCTGTAAAACAATTTCTGGATATGTGCCATCTACCTGGACACATCACAACAAAGAAATTAGCTTAGGTTGTATGACTGCATAAGCCAAAAACAGAAACAGAGTACAGGAAATGGCAGGAAGTGCTCCCCAAAAGGCTTCATTAGGATAAATCTTATCTCAGCTGCAGCAGCCTTGCCTCCCAGCACTAATGAGACAGCTATGACTCAGACTGACTTCTTGAATTCAGGCCAAAACCCATTGATACTCACATCCAGGCTCTCACCATGTAGCCTCTTGTTATTATTTGTAGCATTGAATCTTTCTTCAGAACTATAGGGAATCAGCCATTTGGCCCTAGGCCTGTTAAGTAAATAGCAAGAGATTCCGGGTCTCCTAGGGACAAAAGTGGGTGCTGTTGCTTTGGTGCAATTGTCCCACCTGGGAAGAAGGCCCCCATCTTGGTCCTGCCCCACCCTAATTGCCCAAGCGAATGCCATACCTGGGGACGAGGGAATACCCTACAAATCTGCCAGTCATAACTTAGTGTGCCAGCTGTAAAAGAATACAAAGGACTCTCTAGCCCACAGGCCAACCAACATAGCTACCACAGAGTCTGGAAATTGACCTAGAACAACCCGCATGTGCAGTACTGCAACTCCCAACTGTCCAATCAGAGTGGTTCCATGGTGACATCTGAGCCACTAGGGAGGTCCCAATCTGAGCACTATAAAACAAGACTCAGACCATAACCAAGTCCCTGTTTTTGTGCCCTTCCTTTTGCTCTCCCTTCGCTGCGACAATGGGTCCAGTTGTGACCTGTGGCTATGTATCACGCTCTGTAAACCTACATCTTGCTCTTCTTCTATAATCCTATCTTTCTCTCTTCAATAAACCTCATTTTTGTGCTTGCCTTACTTTGGCATGTCTGATCATTCTTCAGCCATGAGCTCCCTAAGAATTGACATTTTCAGACTGAAACCTGACAGGCCCATCCATACAGGGTCCTCTCCCAAAGCTGTTGCTACTAAACACACAAAATGTATATTTCCTTTAGGAATATAGATGAGTGTTTACATCAGAGTTACATTTTGCAGACAATAGGCATGGTTCTGTGAAAAGAACATTGGACTTAGGGTCAGGAGAAATGGGTTCTTACCCCAGCTCTACCATTAGCCAGTTGCTCGTGCAAGTCACACAACGGTCCTGGATGTCAGTTTCCCCAGTGGCAAAAGGAGAGTGTTCAACCCCATCGAAACTGAGATTCCTTCCTGCAGTCTAAATGAAAAGATTGAGTTTGCCCAGAACTGGCACATATAAACAGGTAGGAGATGGGACAGATTAAGGTTTCTGTTTCTATCCTGATAGGTCTTTGTAATAGGTCAATCCCAGTAGAAGGAAAACTAACCACAAACTAGTAACTGGGGACTTGATGATGAAAGTGGCATTAAATAGAGACTTTGAGGACACGGTATTGCATCCAGATTACACAGTTTGTCACAGTGCATCATGAGAGTTCTCTCATTGACATGGAGAGAAACGCAGCACTAACCTGGCAGGTCTGATGGGGATTCAGTAAGAGCTCCTCCTCTTTTTGCTCCATCTGGAGCTTTTCAACCTGGCCGTGGTGGATGGCAATTCTGAGCCCTCAGTGTCACCATCGGCATTTTTCTTCCATATAAATCATTAATACTCCTGCTTCTCTTTGGTCCTCTGCAGTCCATCCTCCATGACCTGTTTTGTAGTTTATGGAAGATTAAATACACCTGGTTTCCAAGAGTGTTTCTGAGTCATTTATTGGGGTTTGTATCCTCTCTCTAAAGACAATATTTTATTTCCCATCAACATCAATATCATTTCCACAAATGGAAATGTCTTCCATCTACAGAGTATCTGAAAAGTTGGAAATCATAGAATGAACTTATTTTAAAACAGCATGTCAGTTATATTTTCAAATGGTAGGAACTAAATTTAGAACTATGAATTGAATTGTTAGTTGAGAAAAAAATTACAAGAAATACACTATTGAGTGCCCAAAAGTCTAGAAATATAGGCAAAATCATGTGTATTGTATGTTATATAGATGGGGAAATTGAGCTCAGAATGGCTAGGGCTCAGAGTTGGTAAATACTATATCAGATCTCGAATTTAATCCCATGTTGGTCTGCCACCAAAACTATGCAGTTTGTCCCACATTAAGTATTCATATAAGCATCTCAAATCAGAACCAGCTCCCTAACACAATTATATAACTTTTCTCATTGGGAGATTATAACCAACAGCCCAAAACACTAATCAACCCACCTTGAAGGTGATTGGATGAAGTGGTCTAAATGCCTTTTTAAAAATAATTTTTATTGTGTATTTTGAGATTTACAACATGTTGTTATGGAATATATGTGGATAGCACACAAAACACTAGTCCAGATGAGAACAATAATTTCTTTGAGTGGAGCAATGTTGGTGGATTCTGAAAATATTGTACAGCAATTTCTGTTGCACTGAATCATCACCAAAGAGGTTCTAAAAGACATATAATTTATTCTACCTGTCACTGTCAAAATATATCTGCTGCCCTTTAAACATTTTACTTTAAAAAAATCACCTCTATGAGTATACATTATAAATATGCATTTACTACATCCCTAATGAGGGTTTGCCTTTATGTGGCTATAAATGTGTATATGTGTTATTTTGTTCCAAGATGAATGTGTTTATTCAGGCAGTTTCCAACACAAACTAGAAACAGGCAGTACATGTGAAGAAAAAACAGGGCGTTTAGCTGTAGAATGCCACACCTTCTGGCTTCAATTCAGGACATGGACGAAGTTACCCAACTAGGGAGACTGTGGGCCTCTAATTAGTGTTCGGAAGTATCATCCCTGCCCCTTAAGTAGGAGAGACTGAAGCTTGTACTCCTAGATAAAACTGCGTGTGCACCTTTATTTATGGGGTGGGATTCCAGGCAAGTAACTTAACCTCAATTTTGGGCTCAATTTTGAGATTCTAAAATAAGAACAAAAATATCTGCCCTTTTCTCCCTCACCGGATTATTGTAAGATATCATTATAATATTACAATGCAAAAATATTTCTTTTATTACAATTACCTTTTTTTAAAATTATCAGTTAAACATTAAATGGGCTTCTTTAAAATGACTCCGTCTCACAAACTAAAATATCGTAATGCTGAATTCCAAAGTAATTTATAAACGATCTTTGGGAACAAAGCCTTCTAATAGCTAAGGGTAGTCTGCGTGGGCTATTTTGCACGGCTGGGAGGAAGGGCTGTAGGTCGTATGTTCCCTGAGACCCAAGGCAGCAGCTCCTGTTTTTCTGTAATTCAGGCCCATTATGATTCAGTGTAACACACACCGTAAGTCCTTGCTCTGTGGTTTGGAGGACAAAGAGGTGAAAATCACGCCAGAGCTTTCTCACCTGAGTAGTAAACACTGAAAAAGAAACATAGATGAAAAATTTAAAAAGGTTAACCAACTCATACACTTAATACTTGGTTAAGAGGATGAATTTCATGTTTTATGGTTTTTGCCACAATAAAAAACAATAGGCCCCGCGCGGCCCCTCCCACGGGCGCGGGCCCTGGGCGTGTTCCCGGCGGCTGCGCCCGCGGCCGGGGCGGGCGTGGCCGAGGCGCGGGGCTGCGGGGCGCCGGGGCGGACGGTGTCCTAGCGCAGGTGGCTCCTCCCCCGCTTCTCCGGATCCCGGGTCGCGCCAGGCACTGCGCCGGCTTCCGAGGGAGCGCCTTTGTGCTCAGCTCTGGGAGCCAGCGACAGTCGCTGCGCGCCAGGGTCCATTGTTTCGCTTCTCTGTCTCTTCCAGGCAGGTGCCGCAGGTGCGCGGGGCCCTCACGTGCCACCGCAGCGGCTGGAGCGCTGGGACTCGCGGCCGCCGGGAGGGGCGTCCGCGGGCGCGCAGCGGGCAATGAAGGACCTGAAGCCGCGGTGGTCGGCCGGCGGCGGCCTCCTGCATTCACCATCCTGCTGAGCTTGGCGGGGCTCCACGTGGACCTAGAACTCTACCTGCTGCTGCCGCCGCCCACCCTACTCCGGGATGAGCTCCCGCTCCTGGGCGGCCCGGCCAGCTCCACCCACGCGCTCTGCCCCTTCTCGGCCTCGGGAGGGTGGGGGCGCGCCGGCTGGCTGCACCCCAAGGGCCGGGAGCCGGACCCCGCAGCGGCGCCCGAGGGCCAGCTGCTCCGGGAGGTGCGCGCGCTAGGGGTCCCGTTCATTCCCCCGCGCCCGGTGGATGCGTGGCTGGTGCACAGCGTGGCAGCGGGGCACGCGCACGCGGCCCGGTCGGCCGGAGGAGTTGGCGCCAGCTTGGACGGCGGCAGCCAGGCTGCGCAGGGGGCCGGCGAGGACCCGCGAGCGACCAGAGTAGCCCCTTGGCCGCTGAGGAGAAGGAGAAGGCACCCGTGGAACCGACGGCTCAGATGCCAGACGCTGGCGGATGCCCGTGCGAGGAGAATGAGGTACTAAGAGAGAAGTGGGAAGCTGTGGATCACAGTTCCCAGCAGGAGGAAAATGAAGAAAGGGTGTCAGCCCAAAAGGAGACATCACTACAGGAGAATAATGAAGATGAAAACAAAATAGCAGATAAACCTGACTGGGAGGCAGAAAAGACCGCTGAGTCTAGAAATGAGAGACATCTAAATGGGACAGATAGATCTTTCACTCTGGAAGACTTATTCCAGTTGCTTTCATCACAGCCTGAAAATTCACTGGAGGGCATCTCACTGGCAGATATTTCTCCTCTTCTAGGCAGTATCAATGATGTCATGAATTCTTCAGAACATTATAATGTAAATTTTAGCCAGGCTGTAAGTCACCATGTGAATCTTCATGAGGCCATGTTGCCGTGTCCCAACAGTACAGTAAGTAATGCTCAGAAACTTATTATCTGGATCACAAACCATTGAAATTGCTTCAAGTGTTACATCTTTTAAGTACTGCTACCTGAAGCACTCCGTTAAGGCTACATTTTGAAGTTTATGTAGACAAATATTTTGAACTTCAAGATCATAACTTATGGGGAATTTATAGGAAGCCACAACTTTTCACGAAATCCTTATACCACATTGTATAAAAGATTCATAAATAGTTATGTTTAAAGAATAGGGTAATATGAAAACGTGGTATGACTTACCAGTCACTTTGGCAACTTTTTTTTTAAATAAGATGGTCACTTCGAAAAGAGCACAGGGGATCTAATTGTTTTAAGATGTATTTGTTTTTTATGACTTAAAATGTAAAGTAACCTTATTTCCCTGTTAGCACTGTAGTGGGCTTTTCAAAAGCTATTTTAATTTTTATGAGTATTTAACTTATAAATTTTTCTTTCTGTGGAAATAAATTTTATATTTGAATGTAAAAAAAAAATAACCGAGTTTACGGCCATAGGTACTGATTTCCCCAGTGCATCAGAGATGCTCTGTCACCCCGCTTGGCTGATTGCAAGAGGTCCTTAGGTGATCTTTTGGCAAGAAGAACATATGACTCTTAGGACATTTACCTGTGATAGACCTCAAGAGTCAGACACCTAATTTCCATATATCTAAGAAGTATTTCCTCTGTTCTCTTTACGGCTCCAATGCTGTTCTTGTTGGGGAACCAAGGACTCTTATCTCATCTGTCACTGTGATGCAGGTGTTGCTAAGGACGAGACTGATGGGAGCCCAGCCCCTTCCACGGAGCAAGTTGGGCCAGTGTGAACAGGGTTAACAGTGAGGGAATGCCAGCAGCCACTTCTGGGTGCTGGTTCAAGTTTCTGTCCTCCCTCACGGGAAGTAAACAGAGGAAGGGGTGGCAGCATTTTATTAACTGAAAGTGAGGCTCAGGCATTTGTAAATGTCTGAAATCAAGAGAAGGTTCTTACATTTAGGAAAATATTATATTTAGCAAAAAAATTAAGGATGCTATACAATTCTGCTTTTTTAAAAAAAAACGAACAAAAATAGTCCTCATGTGTACCAAAGAAAATGAGCGTTCTATAACAATAAATATTCTTAATTTGTTTTACATTTATTTCAGGAGTGTTTAGATTCTTCATGAAACTACAAAAGTGGAATCATGTGTAGACTCTTATATGCATGCTATTTGGTATTAGATGAAATAGCCTCACTAGTACCACTTCTATACTTGGCCGTTTATGTCAGAGAATTTTTTGTTCAGTATTCAAGTATAATTGCTTTGGGAACATCATTGACTTCTTAGAAGTTATAACTTTATTTACTTATTTGTTTATTTTAATGCAAAACTTTGGCATTAGCAATTTTATTAAAAAATAAAATGTACTAAAAATAAACACTTGTGTGGCATGATTGGCAAATGATGCACAAAAATAGTTTCTTTTTTCCTTCAAGGCAATCAGTCAGAAAGCAGTTTTCTTCTCTTCAAAACCATCTACCTCATTAGCATTCAAGCTAGCTGTTGCTCTGATGACCATGTAACAGAGCGTGAGCGCACTGAGCAGGCCAGAGCTGGCAATAATAAACCATTCTTTTGTTACTGCAATGTTGATCTCTCCTGTTTTAGGAGTGAGTTCCCCATCCTGAGGAAGAGGCGATATCCCTGAAGTTCCAAGTGGCTCAAGGCCAAGAGAGCTGTCACTGGTGAGGTCACCTAGGGCTGACCTCCAGTCAACTGCCTGGGTTCTAGTGAGCCTTAGCATATCAAATGCTACATTGTCGCTACACGGCAGATTTGGCATAATTCCCAGGGCCTTCAATATATTAAGTCTGCACATAAGACAGGTACAATCTTCACTAAGCCAGGGATCTATGCAGGATTTGTGGAAAACATGCTTGCAGGGGAGAATGCGAACAACATCGTTCTGCTTATAGCTCTCTATGCAGACTGCACAATGATCAAAGTCTGGGTCTGTTTCCTTATCGCCCTTTCTTATTGTTCTGGTTGTCAATTTACTG
This sequence comes from Avahi laniger, assembly GCA_963575035.1. Taxonomy (NCBI): domain Eukaryota; kingdom Metazoa; phylum Chordata; class Mammalia; order Primates; family Indriidae; genus Avahi; species Avahi laniger. The sequence goes on along the minus strand of CAUYSK010038014.1, from coordinate 3,635 downwards.
ATGGCTTTCTTGGTTGCATCTTCAAGACGACGCTGGCTCCTGTGGCGTGCATTTGTGTATCTGATCTTCTAAATGAAGTAGAATATGAGCCACGCTGAAGAAATAATCATCTTAACAATAAAGGATATTGACACGAAGACTAGAGAGCCGCGGCTGAAGTTCTTAGGCGGCATTCGAGCGCCAACTGCTATTGTCATTTGTACAGAGATGTTTTTCTCTAGATAACTCAAAATATCTTTACCCCTAAATTCTGTCATCATGACAGCAATAATATCTCCAGTGCCTGGGTGAATCATGGTGACTGGCTCTTCTTTGGATTTATTATTGTAGATGACCACAGCAACCGCACTGTGGAAAGCAGCCCGTGATATCTTCCCTTTGAACGTGCAGTTTCCCCTCTGCAGCAAAGCAATCCACTGTTTAATGTTAGGAGGGACAAAGAACCGTATTTGAGGATCAGAGCCCAGATGATCAGCAACTCCGTGGAGGGGCAGCGGCGCCAGCACCGGGCCGCGCACCTAAGCCTTGGGCGAGTGGAGCCCGTCGCGCCCGCGGTCCATGCGGAACGTGAGTGGGGCGCCGCGGCCGGGCTCCTGCACCGTGGCGTAGATGAGCGCTGTGCAGTACTCCTGGCTCGCGTTTCCGCCCGCCCCGGCCACAGGCCGCAGGTCAGCAGCGTGAGCGCAGCTAGCCGGGCCAGGCCCGCCCGCGCCGCGCCGCTCATCGTCCCTCCGGCCGCCGCCGCTGCCGCTCGGACCCGACTCGGGGCCGGCGTTGAGAGGTCGGGCGGGCGCTGCCGGGGCTGCGGCGGGGACGCGCGCGCCGGAGCACGAGCCTGAAGTTATAACTTTTTTATTAAATTTCTGTTCAGAAATTACACAACACCTACTCAAACTCACTGATGCAAAGATATATTACGAAAAAGTTAATATTTATTCCCCTTGTTTCCTAGGTAACCAGAGAATCATTTCACATATTTCTCCACGACCCTGCAAATATGTGTGATGTTTCGTAATATTTTTACAGAATGAGTTTATATTATTCACATTACCCTTTAACCTTTTCTTCTCACTTAGCAGTCATTCATGAATATTCCTCCAAGTCAGTCTTGCAGCTCTGGTCATTCCTTATCATAGCTGCAAAATGTTTCATTCTATGGTTGTACCACAGTTTGCCCAATTTCTACACACCCGATGAACATTCAGGCTATGACCAGGTATTGTTTGTTTGTTTGCTTTTTTGTGGCTGTTTATGTTTTCTACTACAAACAATGCTGTGACAACTTGGTGAATTTGATACAAAAACCTTCGAGTCTTGGTGCTATTACTAACATAAGATAGATTCCCCAAAGCAAGCTTGTTGGGTCAAAGGGCATATGCATTTTTATTTTACCAGTTATTGTTTGTTTTCCAAATGCTGTAGCAATTTATACACCCACCATCAATGAAGGAAAGTACATTTTTCCTTGAATCATTGCCAATATTGGATGTTGCTGTACTTAATATTTTTGTCATTCTAATAGTTGTTGGTTGACTTTTAGATTTAAAAAAAAGGCTTTGCAATCCTCATTGCTTTGTAATCTAAAAGTCCTGACTATAGTATTATAAAATACTCTTTATTTTATTATTTTTATTTTTACAGATACATAATAGATGTACATATCCAGGATACATGTGATATTTTGATATATTTGTATAACATGTAAAGATCGAATCAGGGTAATTGGGATGTTCATCACCTTAAATGCTTATATTTTCTTTATGCCAGGAACATTTGCATTATTCTCTTCTGGCCATTTTGAATTGCACAATAGATTATTGTTAAAGATTTTTTGTTTTAAATATAAAAGTTTGCATATCCTTATTTTTCCCATCAGATTTTTATTATATTAACACTTTTATAACAGAACAGATATAGAAAGCAACCAACATCCCTTCACAAATATTTTCCAGATCTTGCCCCTACGCATTTGCGTTTTATAGATATGGTTTTAGCACATTGCAATTTTGCACTTCTAATTTTTACAAAACATTGTAAGTACTTTTCTTCTAAATGGCTGCTTAATGTTTTACGGTTTGTATCTATAAACTACTTAGTAATTCAACTACTGTGGAATGTCTAGGTTACTTTTTGGTTTAGTAATTAGAGAGAGCTGTGAAGTGAAAATATTCATGAATGCAAATCATTCTTTGTTGAGCTGATTTTTATTTGGATCAATTTCCAAGAACAGAATAGCATTAAGTGTGTTAACAGATGTTGAGACATATCACCAAATTATTTTCCAAATGTGTTTGTACCTACTTATCCAGGCATAAGCAAAGAATTAGATTTCTGAATGTCATTTACAGGTCTTTAAATAAAGACCCAGAAATCATTATTTTTAATGAGTGTTTCAACATTTTAAAACTATTCCATGCTACTAGAAACTAGTGGTTATCCTTGGGGGTGGTAGTAATGAGAAGAGGAAGCAAGAGAGTTCTGGGGCCCTGGTCATTTTCTGCTTCTTAGGAACTGATTGCTCGGTGTGTTCCGTTTGTGAAAGCTGTAAGAGCAGGACACTGAAGATTGGAGGACTTTCTCTATGTATGTTATATGTCAACAAATGTTCAAGAAATGCATTGCAGGAATTTCATGGGAACATCAGTCTCACTGAAGGAAGACACATGAACAACCTGGAACATTTTGCCAAGCATCACATGGTTGGAATTAGAGGTCTACTTATGCTCACACATTTTTTTTCACATAAGTCATCACAGATGTTCCAAAGCACCAAGTCTGTGGATATCAGAAAATTAACCCAAGTCCAAGGTGAACAATGTTCTTTGTTTTCTAAACTTTAGCAGCAATGTGACCATTAGGAAAACGAGATCTATCAACTTGGAGTTTACTATTTCTCAGAATAAATTTATCTGGTGACAAGGCCCAGGGGGGTCAAATGACTGATATAAGATACACAGCTAACTGGTGACAAGCCAGAACTAAACCCAGGTCCAGGGGTTACCATCACAAGGCTTTTTCCAACATAGCAGATTGCCTTGTCCCTGATCTGAAATAAGCATCCAAAAAATAGATATTGATTGAAGTCTTTCAGTGACTTCCTATCAGGCCCAGTTTAAGTTCTTGATTCTGTTTTTCATTCTCTTCCCCAACGCCCTATGTTTTTATTACTTCCCAACACACTTTCTCATCCTGGGAGAACTACATACTTTTATGTTTTGCACCTGTTGCCTTTTTCACCTAAAAGATCCTACCATGTTCAGTCTTTGTATATATTAACCTATGAAAAATTATACACACACTTAAAATAATACACAGTCCTGCAAAGTAGGTTTTATAGATGAGGACTTGTTCAAAAGCACACAGCTACTAAATTTTCATCCACCTCAGTTGAATTTCAAAACCCATGTTCTGGCCAGGCGTGATGGCTCACGTCTGTAATCCTAGCACTCTGGGAGGCCGAGGCAGGTGAATTGTTTGAGCTCAGGAGTTTGAAACCAGCCTGAGCAAGAGCAAGACTCCATCTCTACTAAAAATAGAAAGAAATTAATCGGACAACTAAAAATATATAGAAAAAAATTAGCCAGGCATGGTGGCACATGCCTGTAGTCCCAGCTACTCGGGAGGCTGAGGCAGAA
>CAUYSK010038013.1:0-15428 GCA_963575035.1 Avahi laniger | reverse complement strand
CGACGTTCCTTGTAAACCCATGACTCCCCGAGGAGTGTCCTCCAGTCGTCCCATTCTTGAAAGGCGGAAACCGAGGCTCAGAGCGGTGCAGGAGCCCCGGGAGTGGCGGCCGCCCCCTCAGAAGGCAAGTTCAACTTGCACCTGCGACCGCGCCCCCGTCTGCGAGATCTTCGCCCGTGTAACCAAGGATCGCGACGTGGGGCGACGCCGGATCGCGGAGAAGACGCGTGGCGGGGCCGTGCGGGGGACGAGGCGTGACAGCGGGCCGCGCCCTGCGGGACTGTGGCCGCGACAGGATGGGGGCAAGAAGACCCCCCACAGCCCCACTGGGAGCGTGGCCCTGCCCCCGACTCCGGACCTGACCCCCGGCACCGCGGAGGACACCCTCGTGCGGTTCCAGGCCCGCGCGGGTGGCTGCGATGGGTCTGGGCCGCCTTAGCAGGCTGTCCGTCCGCACAGGCTGGCACAGGAGCAGAGGTGACCGGCCGCCCGGCCCGCCGGCTTCCCTCCCGGGTGCAGCCGGAGTCCCCCTCGCCCTGTGCGAGCGCTGCGGACGCCCCGATCTGCGGCGGGGCGGGGGGCGGGAGGGGTCGCCTTTGCTCGTGAGCCGCCGTCCGCAGCCCGATGCCGAGACTGCGCCTCACTCCGCAGGGCTGCGCTGCCCGGGGGGAACCGCGTGGCCGGAAACGCGCAGCCAGGAGGCGACGCCAGCTCCGCCCTCAGTCCTGGCTCCCGGCACGGCGCGGGTGGAGCGGACGGCAGGGCCGGGCACCTCAGCCGCAGCCGGGGAGGGTCCCGCGTCCCTTCTCCAAGCTGTTCCTGGCTCTGCGATGTGAGGTCTCAACACCATGGCCTCCCGCCCAGAGCCGCAAAGGGGTCAGACACTCGGGACCTCACCTCAGAGCACATCCGGGACCTCACCTCAGAGCGCATCCGGGACCTCACCTCAGAGCGCATCCGGGACCTCAGAGCGCATCCGGGACCTCACCTCAGAGCGCATGGGGACCCCACCTGAGAGCACATCCGGGACCTCGGAGCGCCCGGGAGCGGCGCGCTCTGCCTGGCGAATGCCGGGCGCCGAGGGCACCAGGGACCGGCAGAAAGGACCCTGTGACTTAGAGCCTTTGGGTCTCCAGCCGCATCTGTGCTGCAGAGCTGAGGACATCCGTCACATGGACCGATGCCGAGTCACGCCGTGCGAGTGTCCTGTGCCTCCTGCCTCCTGCCGTCGTCGTTGCAGTAACCCCGCGAGGCAGAGGTGTCGCGCCGCCCATTCCACGCGGAGCAGGCCGAGGCCGAGGCCGGGTCACCCCCCCACACCCCGCGGCGGCGGCCTCAGGCTTGGCCGCGGCCGACTGCTGAGCCGGGCCCACCCGCGCCCGGCCGCCCAAAGCTTGTGCCGCGTGGTGCTCGTGTGTCCGGCCCACGTCACTGTCCCCAGGGCCGGCGCGGCCTCCGTGGCCTCTGATTATGACCTTTCCATGCCGCGGGCTTGTCTGCCGGCGACAATTCAGTGAGCGGCAGGCGAGGAAACGGACAGACGAGGGCCGGCGCGGCGGGGACCGGCGCTGCTCACAGGGATTCGCGGAGCAGCCCCGGGCCTGCTGGAGCCGTGGGACCGGCGTGGGGACCCGGCCCAGGAACCTGCCAGGAACGCCGAGACCGCCGCCTGTTTTCGTCCTCTTCCTCCCGGAGGTGGAGGGCCGCCGGTGGCCACCAGGGAAGGGGTCGCGCCCGTGCGTTTGCACGATCGGAGCCAGGGGGCCGAGGCGCCGGGGCTGGGGCGTGCGTGCGGGTGGTCGGGGCTCCCGCAGAAGGCTCCGCTCTGGTGTGTCCCCGGTTGCGCCTCCTCCTCCCCCGTCGCTGCGCGTCGTCCGCGTCTACGCCAAGAGAGCTGCGAGAGGAGGCTGCAGAGCTCTGGGTTTCAGTCTCTGCTCCCGTGGGCCTGACTGCAGATCCCTGGACGCCAGTGCCCTGGGTCCTGGCCCGGGTCGTGGGCTCTCCGCCGGCGTGTCCGAGGGCCTCAGCGCCGCATGGGAACTTCACGTGGACAGCGGCCACTGGCTCCGGCAATTCTGGTCTGACACGACAACTAAGAAAACGCCCATCGAGCCACTCTGCTGTTAGAGGACAGACTCCTTCCTCCCCACCGGGAGAGTCCCAGGTTTGGTCGCCTGGAGCCCCTTCTTTATTTCCCACTGACGGAGCCAATTCTGAGGCCCCCAGCTACACACACAGGCCCACGAAAGAAGTCCCTGGAAGTTGGAGAACGCAGCTGTTCACTGTCCTCCAAGCAGATTGCTTTGCTCCTCTCTGGTCTTTTGTCCTAGTCATTTTTCTGCGGGTTCCCGTGTCTGTAAATGTGCTAATAGGACGTCAGAGCCCTATTTTGAATGTTGGCTGAGACCAGTGAAGTTCAGGTTAAGGGATAAGACGCAGGCCGGGTGAGTTTGGTGGTGGAGGGGCTTCCTGCTGTGTGTGATTCCAATGATTGTGACTCAGATTCCTTGTTTTTAATGCCTCAGAATTATCATAGAGATGGACAACCAGCTGCTTGCAAAAATATCCTATTTTATTCTTAATTTCATTTAAAAATCAGTTTACTTTGATAAAGTCTGAAATTAAGATTATGTGATGAATATAAACAAGTTTTAAGTTATTAAAAAGTGTATATTTTCTAGAAAAACCATCGTAAGGCAGCTGGGAGGTGAGACCTTTCATTCCTCCAACCCTCCCTTCCATTCGCTTCTTGTCTCTCCTGTGGACATTTGAACGAGAATTTCCCAGGGAGCTGGGAAAGATGTTGTGGCCTCGGTGTGACCGTCCCACACTCCAGGGCGGAGGTCTCTGTGCTCCCGAATTAGTCACGGGAGAAGGGACACAGCTTGGCTTCCCGGTTCCTGGTGCCTGATTGGAGAAGTGATCCATATTTTGTTCAAAGAAACTATAAATTTGCTCCTAATTCTATGTTTTGTTTTTCCTTCTGTGTCTGTCTGTCTTAGAGCCTCCAAGTAGGTACCGGAAATTGGGCAAAGGAGACACATTTGAGGCCCATTCATCAGAGCGGGCCCTACGAGGGCCTCGTCCACAGCGATGGCCCGTGAGTCTTTACACAACACACGTGACAAAAAGGCCCAAACACCCTCGAGAGAGCCGTTCCTCCATGTCCCACTATGTGCCTTCTTTACTTGAGACTCTGCTTCTTTGGAGCACACTCCTCCCTGAGAACAAACACTCTGACAAAAATAAACCAGCACTTCATCCAAAGGACGTGCCATCCATGTGCCGCAAGGTGGACCTGCAGCGCCACCGCAGCGAGGCCAGCAGGAAACAACAGGTGGGTCCAACAAAGTGCACTGGGTCGGTGCAGGGTGCCATAACCCTACAGTTCCAAAATAGTATGTGCAACGTGCCTTTATTTAATTTAAAAATATTCATCTATCTATCTGAGAGATGGAGAGAAGCACACAAAATGTCAATAATGACACTCTTCCAGGTGACATTTCATGTTTGTCTTTTCACATGTCTTTCTGAGATAATCACAGACTCACAGCAGTTGTAAGAAATAATGCAGACGGATCCCATGTGCCCATCACCTGGTTTCTCCCATTGGGGCGTCTTTCAACATCATAGTACCGTATCACTGGGATTCAGATGTCACCGGTTTCTCCGGCACTCGTTTGTGTGTGGGGCTGTGTTTACTTCCATGTGGTTCCATCACATGTGTAGATTCCTTTGGCCACACAGGCGGAAGACATAGGACAGTCCAGTCATGATCTCCTGTGCTGTCTTTTAGGGCCAAGACCACTTCCCTCCGTCCCTTTCCCCGGCAACCACTAATCTGGTCTTCATCTCCAGTTGTGTCATTTCAAGAATACTTTACATATGTGTAGAATCGTAAGTATGTAACCCTTTGGGACTTTCACTTTGCACTCAGCCTAAATCCCTTAAGATCCATCCAAGCTGTGGCACACATCAGTAATTCACACCTTTGCACTGCAGCCAAGTACTCCACAGTATGTGGCCACGTACTGGTACTTTGTTTAGCCATTCACCCCCTGAAGGGCACTTGGGTTGTCTTCAGTTTGGAACTGCTATGACTAAAGCGTCTTTGAACATTGATGGGCAGGTTTTTGTGTGGATGTTAAGTTTTCATGCTCCGAGACAAGCCCCTGAGAGTGTCACTGCTGGATCATGCTGTTGTGCAGACTTATTGTCGTACACGATGAAAAGTCGGTTTTGAGCGTGGCTTTACCATTTTACGTTCCCAGCAGCAGTGTATCAGGATCCAGCTTCTCTACACCCTCCCCAGCATTTGATGTTATCGTTACGTTTTTTAGAATCTCAGCCCTCTGACAGATATGCAGTAGCGTCTTGTTGTGGCGTTTCCCTAACGGCTGATGAGGTGGAACATTGTTTCACAGGCTCCTTGGTCACCTGAGTGTCCCCTCCAGTGAAATATCCCTTTGTACTTTTGACCATTGTCTACTGGATTTTTCTTTGTCCTCTTGAGTTTTGAGAGTTATTTGCATATTCTAGATATGATTCCTTTGTTAGATATGTGGTTTGCAGAGATTTCTCCCAGTCTGTAGCTTGGCCTCTCATCCCCCTGACAGAGTCTTTCTCAGAGCACAAGTTTTAACTTCTGTTGAGACCAAACGTGTCCTTTCCTGCACTTTGCTCTTGGTGTCAAGTCTAAAAAATGTTCACGCAGCCTAGATCCTGAAGGTTTTCTTCTGTTTTGTTTTTCCCCCATTTTAAAAGTCTTAGAGTTTTAGATACATTTTGTTAACTTTTGTATAAGGTGTGGGGCTTAGGTCGAGGCTTACTTTTTGTCTGTGGAGTCCAATTGCTCTGGCGCCATTTGTCAGAAAGGTCCTTCCTCCATGGAGTTATTCTTGCGACTTTTTCAAAACCCCCTCGGGCATATGTGGGGGGGTCTATTTCCAGCTTCTCCATTCGGTTCCATTGATCTGTGTGTCTACCGCTCCTCCAAACCACACTGTGTCATTACCGTAGCTTCGTAGTAAGTCTGAAAATCAGGGAGAGTGATTACTCCCCCACTTTATTCTTCTTTTTAAAGATTGTTTTAGCTATTCTAGGCTCTGCATTTCATGTTTTTTAAATGATGAAAAGCTTTTACTGGCATGAAAAAGGTGTTAGGAAAAATTAAAGAAAATAGTTTTATATTAAAAAAAATCTTCAGTGTGTCGTGGGTAGTGGTATTGCCAGGAAGTGAGGGAAGTCCTTGGATGCCAGGAAGATTGACGACTTAGCCCTGAGAGGTGAGCTGGCAAGATGCTCTGCCATCCAGGGCCAGGCTGGGAGAGCCCTGGTGGAGGGGACACAGGGCCACCTTGGGTCCACAGAAATGGAGATGGACACTGGAGACACTGGCCTGAAGTCAGGACCCTGGAAGACAACATCCTCAGAGAGGAAATAGGGTGAATAAAGCCTTTCATTACTGAAGGAAGTGCTGTGGAGACTTGTGCTGGTGTTGGCGGAGCGAACCCCTGAGAACGCCCAGCCCTAGTCATCAGCTGTGTGGGTGCGGGGTTAGTGTACTATTTTCTTAGTAACTTTTAAATTTACATTATATTTGTAGTTCCGTCTCCTGTTCACTTTTTAAGATTCTTAATAATTTTATTGTTTCTTTCTCTGTTGACTTTTTTTTTTTTCCGAGACAGGATCTTTCTCTGTCTAGAGAGAGATCTCATTCCGGCTAGAGTGCAGTGGCATCATCATAGCTCACTGCAGCCTCAGACTCCTGGGCTCAAGTGATTCCTGCCTCAGCCTCCTGAGTAGTGGGGACTACAGGTGTGTGCCAGGATGCCCAGCAGATTTTTCTATTTTTAATAGAAACGGATCTCACCGTTGCTCAGGGTGGTCTCAAACTCCTGAGCTCAAGTGATCCTCCCGCCTCGGCCTCCTGGCGTGCTGGGATTACAGGCGTGAGCCACCACGCCTGGCCAGATCTTACTTTCTTTTCATACGACAGGTTGGGGTTTTTAAAAAAAATTTATCTTTCTTGAAATCTTAAGTAATGGAAGAATGCCTAGAAAAATATCTATTAATAAAAACTAAGTCAAAAAGAAATGCAAAGTGAAGACTGCACTGCAGTGAAATACAATTTCACATCCTCGTTGCCAACTGAGAGCTATCAGCGGGGGACCACTTTGGCCAGGCTGGTGGCAGATGAACTGGAGCGACCCCTTTGGAAATAAGTTTGTGCCACTTGGTAAGGTAGGGAAAGGAGAACCTGCCTTGTGACTCAGCAGTTTTATTCCTGGACGTATACTAAGAGGACCACTTGCTCACATGGAGCAGGAGACAGACAGCCGCATGCATGGCCACTTTGCTTATAATAGCAAAAAAACGCAACAACCCAGAAGTCCGTAAGCAGCAAAACTAACAGATAAGGTTGTGGTGTCCACAGTGCAAATGAACAAGCTGCAGCTACGCTAGTGACGTGGGCGCCCGTCAGGGGGAGACAGTTGATGACAGTAGGTCAGATACAAAATGAGCAATGGCAATGTGGCTTTTTGAAATGGAAATTTCAATGACACGTCAGGCTACATGAGCATCGAGGGACCCATTTAGACATGGATTAAAAAATAAAAGAAGGTAATAAGAAACACAAATTTTAGACTGGTGGTTCCTTCTGTGAGGAGGAGGCTGGGGTCAGAGAGGGGCATGCAGGGAGTTTCAGACGAGGCTCTATTTCTTAAGATGAGCCAGGTGCTGTGGGTGTTTCATTACTATTATTACTATTATTATTAAATACTAGGTAAGCTGTGCCTATATAGTACACATAGCCTTACACAAGGAGAGGAAATAAAGTCTTCTTTTCCCTAAGCATAAGAGTCAGGAGGGCGGTGAGCCAGAGGGGGTCTCGATGGACTTTTGTGTTTGCACTGGGACTCCTATATATAAAGAGATTTATTATAAAGAATCAGCTCGCATGATTATGGAGCCTGGGAAATCCCACAATCTGCCGTCTGCACCTAGAGACCTGGAGAAAGGGGATATCAGTTCTTGTCTGAATCTGAAGGCCTGAGACTGGGGCCACTGATGTGTGAATTTCAGTTCAAGGGCAGGAGAGGATGGACAACCCCGCTAAGGAGTCAGGCAGAGAGGGCAAGGTCTCCCTCACCCGCCTTTTTGTTCTGTAGGCCTTGGAGGGACCTGTGTTGCTCACCCACTCTGGGGAAAGACTGGACTTCACTCAGTCTGCTGATTCAAATGCTAATCTCATCTGGAAACATCCTCACACACACACCCAGAAATAATGTTTACCCAATTATCTGGGCACCCTGCAGCCTCGTCAAGTTGACACATGAAATCAACCATTGCAAGTAGTAGTCAAGCTTAGACTGAATTCATGTCCTGATCATTTATTCAACAAATATATTTCGAGTGCCTACTGTGTGCATGGCATTGGGCTAGACTCTGGGATATAGGATGGAGCAAACTGACATGGTTCTTACAATCATGAAGCTTTCTGTCTGGTGGAGTTAGCTGTCAGATGACCACACAGATGAACATTCCCACCAAGGTCAGGGTCGAGGCTGTGGTATATTCTCACCACTTCCACTCAACATCGTTCTGATTGTCCTGGCCAGTGCACTAAGATGAGAGAGAGACAGACAAGGTGCACAGAGAAAATAAGGAAGTAAAACTCTTGCTATTAGCAATTGACTAGAGTGGAAACATCAAAAAAGTGTGGAGTCTACAAAAACAACTAGAACTAATAAATGAATTTAGTAAGAGCCCAGTGTGCAAGGTCAATGTGGTAGCTTGTTCCAAGATTTTCCCATCAGTTTTTTTCCTGCCTGTGTGTGTGACATTGCTCCATTGAGAGGTGAAGTCTGTTGCTCCCAAACCCTTGAGTCTGGGCCGGTCTTCGTGATTTGCTTTACCAATAAAATGAGGTGGTGATAGTGTCCTGGGACGGCTGAGCCTGGCTGACAGGAAGAACATTCTGTGGGATTAGACACCATGTAAAACGTCCAATACTCTGAGGCCATCATGCTGTGAGAAGCCAATGCCAAGTGGGAAGACAAAGGATGAGATAGCATGGGGGGTAGAGAGAGACAGAGACAGAGACAGAGACAGAGACAGAAGGGAGTGAGGAAGCCTGTACTGCTCCCATGCGGATCAGAGACGATGCATCCCTTGAAGCCCCTCCTGGATCTGTGATACTCTAACACGGCAACGTGAGCGAAATGCAGTGGTTGTTTGAGCCACTAGGTTTGGGGCAACAGTGCTCACAGTCATATGTGGCTAGTGGCTGCCGCAGTGGGTAGCACAGTTCCAGAAGAAAACACTGTAGAACATCTTCAGGACACTGGGTAGACAGATTCTTTCAAACAACACAGCACTGAGCATAAAAGAAAAAGTTGATAGTTTTTATTTCATCAAAGTGAAAAAATGTGCTTATTAAGTGATACCATTAAGCAAATAAATAAGCAAATCACAAAGAGAGAAAAAATATTCAAAATTCATACATCTATGAAGGACTCATATCCAATGTAAAGAACGCTCACAAGTCAACAATCAAATGAAAAACAGCCCAATAAAAGCAGGCAAGCGAGTTTAATAGCCACTTCACAGAAGAAGCTATAAGTGGCCAATAAGCACAGGAAAGTTGCCTGTTAATCATTAGGAAAATGCAAATTAAAACCATAATGAGATACCACGTCACGCCCACTAGAGCGGCTAATGCAAACAAGACTGACAGTGAGAAACTTTGGAGAGCACGTGGGCAAACGGGACGGACTCTCATGCCCAGCCGGTACAGGCGCAAAGTCACACAGCCCCCGAGAGACTCACTTGGCAGTTTCTTGTAAAGTTAGATCTATGTCTACCCTATGACACAGCAATTCTGCTTTTAGGTTTTTACCCAAGAAAAGTAAAAACTTATGTCCACACAATATCTTCTATGACAATTTCCGTAGCAGTCTTATTTATAATAGCAGGAACTAGAAATGCCGGCATGTTCATTGTTTGGAGAACGAAGGCACGAATTCTGCGGTATTCGCAGGGTGGGTGCTGCTCACAATGAAAGGAATCTCCCAGCACATGCAGCAACGTCGATAAAGCCAGACAGAAAAGAACGCATGCTTGTGTGATTCTGTTTATATGAAATTCAAAACTAGACAAAACTGATCTGTGGTGACAGATATCAGACTAGTAGCTGCTTCTAAGGGTGGTGCTTGCCAGGAAAGCGGCATGCAGGAACTTTCTGGGTGATGAAAGCATTCTGTGGCTTGTTTTGGGGGGTGGCTTTATGGGCGAAGACTGTTGTCAAAGTATTAAACTGAATACTTAAGACCTGCACATGTTAATGCATGTAAATTATACTTCAATTAAAATAATAGGCATGCAAGTGAGTGCACACTTGCAAAGTTTGAGGACAGGGACAAGACTCTGTGAGGTCCCTAGCACAGAGGTCTGGCCCTGTGTGCCCCGAGCAGCCTGGCCCTGTGTGCCCTGTGTGCCCTGAGGTCTGTGCTGAGATGTAGGGGAAGCTTAGGCGTTAACTTAGAGAAGTGGGGTGGGACTTCCAAGCAGAGGGAATAACAAGTCTTACGTCCTAGCCAGGGAGGCACCGGTGTGTTGGGAGTGTGAAAGGACGCCAGCGGGGCTGGCTTTGTGTAAGGTCTTGCTGAGGATCCTTTTCTTAGGAGCAGAGGGAAGGTATAAGAAAGGTGTGGTGAGATTTGTGTTTTTGAAAGAACCTCCTGGCCACTGAGAGACCAGTGCTGGGAGGGTTGAGTGGAGACAGGGAACCCCTTGGCGAGGAGGGGTCCTGAGTTGCCCACATGAGAGGCCATGGGTGACGCACGGGTGCTGCCGGAGAGAGGCCAAAAGGGATGTGTGTGGGGTCACCGGGGAGGCAGTGTTGTCATGGAGGGAGGAAGGAAGGGAGGGAGGGATGGGGAAGTTGGGATGGACTTTGGGTTTCTGACTTGTAGGAGGAACATAGATGCTTTTCACAGACAGAGGAAACGTGAGGAGGACCAGGTTAGGAAGAAAAACATGAGGACTAACTCCCTACGATCAAAGGAAAGTGGAGGATAGAGGGTAGTTTGTGGGCTGTGTGGCCATCCAGTTTAGCTAACGTGAGAAAAGAATGACTGCATTTCCCCAAATTTTAGAGTTGTTATTATTATTAGTTTTATGTTTTCCAAGAGTTGACATTTTGTCAAAAAGTGCACTCTTTTACATGTATATTTAAAAATGCATTTATATGTAGTTGTAAAATTACACAATGAGATCCAATGCACCCTTCCCCCAGGTCCCCCCAGTGGTAACAGCTCGCATGGCTCTTGCTCAAGATCACACCCAGGACAGCAAGTGGATGCGCTGCACTCTCTTAGATCGCCATGGTGTTACTCGTACTCACTCATCTGTGTGTGTGTGTGTGTGTGTGTATTTAGTTCTATGCAGTTTAATTCTTTACATTTTTAAATGTTCTATCTCTATTTGAGTGTTACTTTTTTCTGATAATTTTACCAATTAAGAGAAAAGCAATTGGCAATGGAATTGAACACTCATATAAACTTTCTCATTAAATTAATGATGTGGTGCCCACCCATTGATCTATTATAAAACTTGAAATTTCTTAATTGAAATGAGGACTGAGAGTGAAAAAAAATAAAAATCCACCATAAAAGCTAATGGCATGAATGGATTTCTAACATCCAAATTATTCGGAGCTATAACTAACGGAAATGTGGAACCATGAACCTTTCGTCCTGGATATAGAGCCACCATGAAAATGGATTCTCTTCACTGTAACATTAGTGCCCAAATTTATTGTCTCAGCCAAGTCAGCAAAGTTGTTAACATCGGTACAGGTGCACAGAGACGTGCAAGCGCCACTTGGTCCCTGTTATTCCAAGGACAATACTTTTCTCTGTGGACCAAATCCTAAAATACAATACGTTTTCCTGGGAGAAAATTAAATGATAATAATGATGAGTGTCTACCTGCACCCTGTACTGAGCACTCACTAAGCCCCGAGTGCTGTGCATAAGAAATCTTACATAATTATCAAAACAATCTTACGAGGTTTGTTATCTCATGCCTATGTTACAGTGTAGCTGGGACTATAGGCATGCACCACCATGCTTGGCTAATTTTTAAATTTTTTGTAGAGATGGGATCTTGCTATGTTGCCCAAGCTGATCTTGAACTCCTGTTCTCAAGCAATCCCCCCACCTCAGCCTCCCAAAGCGCTGGGATTATAGGCATGAGCCACTGTGCCTGGCTGGGTTATATATTTTGATATGTATCACATTATAAATTAAAACTATGACATTTAAAAATATTTATTTATTTGAAAATAAAAATGAAAAACCCTATACAGATTAACGTAAATAACATTTTTTCCATGAAAACACAGGCTTAATTTCCAAGACAAAACAAAATAAAGACATGTACTCAAGGGTTGAGATGTAATAAAATTAACATTAGTTACCGCTTCATCAGGGACCTGTGGAAGACACACTGGCCTTTGCTTTTAGGCACACACTACACTTGCAAAGGTGTGCCGGGGCCAGCGGCTTCACTGTCAGTGCAGATACCAATACAATGAGAAGACAAGTAAACAAAGTCTCGGTAACAGCAGCTATGCAAATAGATGCGACTCGGGTCTGTGCATCACATTTGAGAAGCATCTTTGAGAACTGCTGACCCAGAATGATAAAGGCCAAGCTATGAAATGAAACCCGAGATATTTCTAACCTCACCCTCTTGACTCATCTGCCACACATCCGCCTCCCCTTGCTGTACCGGGACTGTGATCCTGCGCTCTGCCCCTCGCCATAGCCTGTCTCTGTCTTCCCGAGGGTGGCAGTTTACTCCTGGAACAGCCTCCAACCCCACGCCTGGCTCCTCTTCCACATCCTCTAAGATTCAGTCCAAGCAGCACCTCATTTCCCTGTTAATTATCGCTGGGTAACAAACTGCTCTGCCTTCACAGCTGTGTGTGATGCCAATCATTTATTTTGCTCCTGAATCTATTAATGCTATTTGGGAAGGACTTGGAGAGGATGGACGGCTCATCCCTGCTCCACACGGCATCAGCTGGAAGGTGCACTTCCAGGACGGCCCCGCACACGCATGCGAGCCGGTGCTGGCTGCTGGTTCCTCCCCACCAGGGATACCCTCAGGTGGCTCAGGCTTCCTTACAGCATGGCAGCTGGGCTCCAAGAGGGGCATCTCAAAAGAAGTGGGTGGAGGTGTCATCCCCTTCTCTGGCCCGGCCCCTGGAGTCCTCTGTTGTTGGCAGTCTACCCAGATGTCACGGCGGGGAATGCCGGCCCACCCACTGCTGGGAGGAGCCTCAAATCCACCTGTCAGAAGAGCCTGTGCAGAAATCATTGCAGACATTTTTGGCAAGTGTCATCTGCCACACGCCTCCAGGAAGCTTCACCCACCCCACAGCCTGGTGACTGCACCTCTCTGTGTTCCCAGGAAGCCCG
The DNA here is from genome assembly GCA_963575035.1 of Avahi laniger. NCBI lineage: Eukaryota > Metazoa > Chordata > Mammalia > Primates > Indriidae > Avahi > Avahi laniger. The sequence continues at coordinate 2,937 of CAUYSK010038013.1, read as the reverse complement.
GGGCATGTCTTTGTGTGACATCCACCAAATCGGCTCTGCAGGTCACTTCCTCACTCCTGTTCCACCCACCCCAGGATTAAGACAGTTTATTTCAGGATTTATAAATAATCAATTCATCTTTAAGTCTCCATTTACCAGCACAGCACCTGGCAGAGCAGGTAAACAAAACATTTTTGACAGAGAACAACTACTTGAATAAATGAATGTCTTCTTTTTTCTTTCAATTCTTTGTCTTCTAGCAGGTTGCTCAAAGTAGATGGGCAGTTTCATTATCTGTAGAACAGAGACAATATGCCTAAATCCGAGGTGTGGCAGAGAATCAATGTCACAATCTATGAAAAAGGACGTAGAACACAGAAGGTGCTCACTGGATGTGACCCGAACTTGAGAAGGCAGTCATGGGAGGAGGCTTGATGAACACGAAAGGACTCTATGGGCTTCCTGGGGTTGGAGTGACCAGGAATTGCACCTTAAATAAATAACAGAAGCTCTTCAAACAGTAACCACCAAGACAGAGCAGAAACTACTTCATTTAAGATCTGAACAGGCTTTCCATAATTAGTTCACCACTTAGCTCCATATTCCCATGTAGGCACATAACTCATTATAAATAAATATTACCATGGAGATGCAATGATGATAATAATTTTAGAGTGTTTATTCTATCTGAATGCTTATTAGCCGTATGCATTTTGCCATTGTGTAGTAAAGTCCTAAGCCTTCTAATGAGCAAGCCGTTCGGTGTTTATATTCTGATTGCTATTACTGTAGGCAGGATCTTGCAGACAGAGTTGGGAAATAGCGTGTGAGCCTGGGAATAGCTGCGACCAAGGTCCAGCTGACCCTTTTGTTTCAGTCTAAGTCAGAGGTTCTCAGGGGTGCATGAGGGCAAAATTATTTTCATAATAACAAGGGTTATAATAAGGGCTAGATGCATTTCTTACTCTCGTTTTTTAATGAGCACAGTAGAGTGTCCCAGTGGCCAGGTGAACTGGGATGATGTCATTGCACTTGTGGTTAAGGGCATGTGTACTTGCATTTTCTGGGATTTTAAAATGTTCTCACCCACATAAGCAGTCTCACCCACATAAGCAGAAACTCTTTGGGGTTCTCACTAACATTAAGGGGGAAATGGTTCTGAGACCATATAGCTTGGGAAGCATGATCTGAGTCATATCCCCTATGTTCATGCCCAGAGAAGACCCTCTCTCTCTACTGAAAGTGCTTTGTCAGACCAGGGGCTCCTTGGCTGAATTTATGAGACTGTAGGAAGAAAGATAGAGAAAAGGAGAGAGATGGAGAGACAGAAATAAGAGATAGAGATGAGGGAGAGTGAGAAGTGAGAAAGAGATGCCATCGTGGGGTCTGAACCAGGTAGACCCCATGACAAACCATTCTATAGCTTAATGGCTTAAAACAATTGTCTCAGAGGCCTAAAACTCTCTAATTCTTGATTTTGAGACATGGCAGTTTGGGCCGGGCTCAGCTGAATGGCTCATGTGGTCTCTACTGGGCTCGTTTTTCTGCGGTCTGCTGTGGTTGCTTAAGCATCTCTGCTTCTAGGGTGTTGCTGGTGTCTTAGTCTGTTTGTGTTGTTAGAAGGAACACCTGAGGCTGGTTAATTTATAGGAAAAGAGGTTTATTTGGTGCATGGTTCTGCAGGCTGTACAGGAAGCGTGGTCCAGCACCTCCTCCTGGGGAGCCTGCTTCCAGCTGTTTGCACTCCTGGTGGAAGGTGAAGGGGAGGTGGAGGCGGGGGAAGGTGCCAGGTTCTTTTTACCAACCAGCTCTGGCAGGAACTAGTGGGGTGAGAACTCACTCACTACCAGGAGGAGGCACCAAGCCATTCATGAGGGATCCCACCATGACCCAGACACCTCCCAATTAGCCCCACCTCCAACACTGGGGTTCGCATTTCAGCATGAGATTTGGAGGGTCAAATGTCCAAGCTGTAGCAGCTGGTGTTGGCCAGGGTACCTCAGTTCCCTCCAAAGGGTCCCTCCTCCTCCTGCGGGCCGCGAGCTCACTCGTGCAGCTCGGAGTGTCTCGAGGCTTCCTGAGGCTCCTGAAGACGTGAGCGTGAAACTGCTGCTGGCGCCAGCAAGGTGCACGCCCAGCGTGTGTCCAAGGGCGGAGGACTCAACTCCACCTCTGTGACCGGCTCTGTGAACAAATTTCAATGACCCCATATATGCTTTTTCATTAGTTCTCAAGTGCTGAACTAAGTACTTGCCTTTTGAGTTGTTTCCCAGAAATGGTGGCTTTTCTGCAAGACAAAAGACTTGAGATTCCAGAATCCCCTGGACTGACTTCCTGAGGCCACGACTCACCATCCCTTAGAAACCTGCCCCGTGCACATAGACCCTTGTTAATTTCCCTTATTAATTTCAACAAAACCTGCTAAAATGTACAGTATCCCTTGTTAATTTCCCGTCTTTAAAAAATCCAGACTCTCCTTCTGTCCAGAGATGGATTTGAGGCTGCTTCTCCCGTTTGTTCTCCTGACAAGAGGTCGTCTGTATTAAAGCTTCCTTTCTTCCTTGGCAATCCTCGTCCTAACAATTGGCTGTCTGTGTGGCGAGTAACCAGACCTGGGCCAAAGTCCCCTTGCAGTTTTGATATCACGTCTCCATGGTAGGAAGTGCAAAGTCACGTTGCAAAGGGTGTCGCTAACAGTGGAGCCATGTGTGCAAACGTCTCCCACTGGACGTCTCTCTGCCGCGGGCACTCCGGCCCCTCCCTCATTCACCCAGGATCCCAGCCTGTTCCACTCCCAAGGGTGCAAACCAAAGGTCGTACCCACTGACGACCGTCTTCCCTGTAGAGCAGTTATTGGAGGCAAAAACATCAGACTGCGTCTTCAGAACATGAACTCTGTGCTTTTCATTTAAGTGGTGCTATTTGTAAGAAGCAGATGTTTGGAATTAGACTCTATTT
>CAUYSK010038012.1:0-42761 GCA_963575035.1 Avahi laniger | reverse complement strand
AATGTGCACCACCCAAATGATGGACATATTTGAAACTCGGACTTAGGGAGGGAGGTGGGGGCAAGGGCAACATATGTAACAGAAACATCTGTACCCCCATAACATGCTGAAATAAATTTAAAAAATTAAAAAAAAAAAAAGAAAGAAATAAAATTAAGTATCTTGAAAGTTATTTCTACTTTATAATTTTTTACTTTTTTTACTAATTAATTTATACTACATTTTCTTGCTGAGAATAGGCTTTCTAAATAACTTTACATTTGGATTTTTAGATATATTATTTTCCAGTTTCATTTTCACACAATTGTTAGCTTTTTGAATGTTTTTTTTCTTTGACAATTTTCCAAGTGTTGTGGTTCATAGATTATTTTAAATCTCTTTTCCTACAGGTGTCTTTTGTCCCATATTAATTCTTGTAAAAAGAATGGGCAGTAGATATGAACAGTAGCTCATAGAGTACACATGGCTATGAAAGTGAAAACATAACTTGGCCTCACTAATAAGTAAGGAAATTTGGCTAGGGGTTCTTGTCTGTCAAGAGGGCACATTTTTAACAATAATAGTAAATGCCAACACAGGTGTGGTGAGACAAAAGATACTCCTGTAACACTGGAAAGAATTTACATCAGTACTGTCTTTCTAGAAGGTAAATGGACAGATATGTTCTAGGATCCTAGAATATCCATACCCTTTGACTCATACTCAGGATGTTGTCTTTAGAAAGTAATCAGAAATGGTATCAGAAATATTTATATGTTATATAAAAAAGGGGAAAAAACCTAAATTGAACATTAGAGAAATAGGTGAGCAATTTATAGTATACCCACAAGGTAGAATATCTCCATTAAAATGTTTTAAATAATATTAAATAATGTGGAAATGCTCACAACGTAATTTTTTTTAAATCAAATCCTAAAACTATTACAATAAAATCCTGATTTTGAACAAAGTAATTTATAAATATATGTATTTACAAGAAAGAAAGATAAAAGTTATCACTGTGTGGTATGACTGGCTAATTTTTAAAATTCTTCTTTATACTCTCTCATTTCCCAAGACTCCTACATTGATTATTTTTAAATCATAAGAAAAGTACTTCATTTTTAAAAAGGCAGGCAGAGGCAGGATGCCCATGTGTTGAAACGAAGGTGGCTTCTCTTCGTCAGTGACTCCTAGCACATCAGTATTGCAAGCTTCCAAGCATTTGGTTTTGAGTTGACAGAGTGAAGATGATTGTGCAACCTCAACGATACGTGCTTTTGTATACCTCAACAGACACATTTGTTTTTAGTGCTACTGCTATGAGTTCTACAGTACCCCTTAAAGCTGAGGTCCCCAACCCCTGGGCCGCATACCAGTACCGGTCTGTGGCCTGTTGGGAACCGGGCTGCAGAGCAGGAGGTGAGTGGCAAGCGAGTGAAGCTTCGTCTGTATTTATAGTCGCTCCCCATCACTTGTATCACCACCTGAGCTCCGCCTCCCCACCTACGCCCCATTCCCAGTCCGTGGAAAAATTGTCTTCCACGAAACTGGTCCCTGGTGGCAGAAAGGTTGGGGACCACTGCCTTAAAGCATTGCTCTGATGCTTTTTCATTTTGATAGTTTCTAATGTCCATTGGAGCAGAAGCTTAGAGGCAAGAAGAAGCCTTCCGATAGTAGCAAACTCTATTTGTGGATCTCAGTGTTTTTTAGGCCAATACATCTGAAGCATCTACAGATGAATGCATGTGAAAGACTTGCCATTAGTGGAGTGGGGAGGGGGGTGTTGTTTGAAAAGGGCACTCCACCCGACCACCTGGGAACATCACTGGGCAAGATCATAATCTAGTTTACTTGTCCTTGTGAGAGGTCACTGGGGAGTAAGGAAAAGTGTTGCATCTGTTTTTTTGGTAGGTGAAGGAGAGCAGGGTTTGTCTGATTTTTTAACTTTTTATGAGGGAAAATAACCAATACATAAAAAGGAAACAACCATGGTGTATAGGGAAGCCCCCTGTACCCTTCTTCCAGCTTAATCAACATTCTGCCATTCTTGTACCATCTATACCTCTACCTCCTCTTCACCCCATCTTCATGATGATAATGATGATAGTGGTTCTTCATTATAGTTCTTTAAGTGAAATGTAAAGACACTGAACACACAAATCCTTGCCATACAAATTTTGAACAGTGGTTATACCCATGTAACCCAGGAATCTTGGCCCTTTCATGATATAAAATATTCCCATCTCCCCAGAAAGTTCCCTTGGGCCCCTTCCCAGTCATTCTGGGGTTGGAGGGTTTTATTTGTGTTTTAGTATTCTCAGAATGCCTAAATTGTTTGTGTGTGAGATCACCTAGTTGGTACTGAAGCTGAAAAACATGCCTGAGAGAAGACAGTTCTGTTACTTATTTCAAAATAACCAGATTTCAAACACTGAGCTTTAAATTCATTCACACTATTTTTTTAATGAATAAATCTTGTAAGGTGAAAATGCTAGGGAATATGTAACAGATTATATATTTGGGGTTACTGAAATTTAAGATGTCTGCTTTTTTTCTTTTAAAGAATCCCCGCAAGGCTCGTGTAACTCGACGTTTCATTGTGGTAGAAGGATTGTATATGAATACTGGAACTATTTGTCCTCTTCCAGAATTGGTAAGCAACCATGTGTAGTCATTATTTTAGTATTTGGACTGTTTGGCAGATGTGCCTTTTGTTCATGACCGCTTTTAATGTGTAACATCTGCATTGCTTTGCCCAGTAGATATCACAAGCATATTTTGATCATGCCAGGGAAGTAGACAGATGAACAGTAAATGCCAGTGCTGGTCTGGAAAGAGTAAAAACCAACTTTGTCAGGGTGGGATTGACAAATAATAAAATACACCTACTGGAAGTGTATAGTTCGATAAGTTTTGACAGATGTATACACCCCTGTCACCACCACCACCACAGTCAAGAAATAGAACATTTCCATCACTCCAGAAAGTTCCTTCATCCCTGGCCCCGGGCAGTCATTGATCTGCTTCCTTTTCCTGTAGATTAGTTTTACTAAATGAAAGCATATAATATGCATTTTGTAAAACTCAGCTTTTTGGTAGTGAAAACAATATGTTTTTAGAAAGCATGACCGTGGAGATTTTCTTTATTGAGTTGAAATTCACATAACACAAAACTAACCATTTAAAGTGTACAAGTCAGTGGCATTTAGTACATTTACCACGTTTTGCAGCCATCATCTCTAGTTCCAAAACCTTTTCACCACTCCGAAAGAAACCCCCATACCTATTAAGGGGTCACTTTCCATTTCCCGCATCCCTAGCTCCTGGCAACCACCAGTCTGCTTTCTGTCTCTATGGATTTACCTATTCTGGATATTTCCCATAAATGGCATCATGTATGTGACCTTCAGTTTCTGGCTCCGTTTACTTAGTACATAATGTTTTTAAAGTTCATCTACATTGTACTATGTGTCAGTACTTCATTCCTTTTTAATGCTGAGTGATGCTCTATTGTGTGGATAATACATTTTGTTTATCTTTTCATCTGCTAATGGATATTTGGGTTATTTCTACCATTTTGCTATTGTGAATAGTGCTGCTACGAACATTTGTATGCAAGTATTTGTTTGAATCCCTGTTTTCAATTCTTTTGTGTATATACCTAGGTAATTGCTGGATCATATGGTAATTCTGTGTTTAACTTATTGATGAAGAGCTGCCATACTGTTTTTCACAGTGACTACAGCATTTTACATTCCCACCAGCTATGTGGGAATGTAAATCCAGAAACAGGATTCCAGTTTCTCCACATCTTTGCCAACACTTATTATTTTCTAGTTTTTTTTGTTTGTTTGTGTTAGCCTTCCTGGTGGATATGAGGTAGTATCTTATCATGGTTTTGATTTGTGTTTCACAGATGACTAATGCTGTTGATCCTCTTTTCTTGTGCTTATTGGCCATTTTGTATATATTTGAAGAAATATCTTCTCAAGTACTTTGTCCATTTTTTTTTGGGTTGTTTGTCCTTTTTTTTTTTTTAAGTTATAAGAATTCTTTATATATTCTGGATACTAGACCCTTCTCAGATATATGATTTACAAATTTTTTTTCAATTATGTGGGGTTTTGTTTCACTTGTTTCATAGTGTCCCTTGATGCACAAAAGTTTTTAATTTTGATGAAGTCCTATTTATCTTTGTTGTCGTTGGTTGTCCTTTTGTAGCATATCTAACAATCTTTGACTAATCCAAAGTTACGAAGATTTACTCCTTTGTTTTTCCTTCTTTATAGTTGTTGGTCTCACATTTAGATCTGTTATTCATTTGAGTTAATTGTTGTATATGCTCTTATGTAGGGCCTCAATTTCATTCTTTTTCCTGTGGTTGTCCAGCTGTCCTTGCAACATTTGTTGGAGAGACTTGTTTTCCCAACTTACTGGTCTTGGCACTCTTGTCAAAATCAACTGACCATAGATGTATAGGTTTATTTCTGGACTCTATTTCATTTGTCTGTATGTCTGTCGTTATGCCAGTACCACACTTTCTCAATTATTACAGCTTTGTAGTAAGTTTTGAAATCAGGACATGCTAGTTCTCTAACTTTTGTTCTCCCTTTTCAAGATTGTTTTAGCTCTTTGGGGTCCCTTGAAATTCCATTTGAATTTTAGGATCAGCTTTTCCATTTTCGTAAAAAAAATGTCACTGAGATTTTGATAGGAGTTGCATTGAATATGTAGCTCATTTAGGGAATTATTGCCATTTTAATGATATTAAGTCCTCCATGCTATGAATATGAAATATGTTTCCATTTATTTAGATCTTTAATTTCTTTTAGCAGTGTTTTATAGTTTTCAGTGCATACATCTTGCACCTCTTTGGTTAAATTTATTACTAAGTATTTGATTCTTTTTTACTCTTTTATAAATGGAACTGTTTTATTCATTTCTTTTTCAGGTTATTTACTGTTTATAGAAATACAGTAGATTTTTGTGTCTTGCTCTTGTATCACATAACTTCTGCTGAATTCATTTATTAGCTCAAATAGGACTTTTGTAGATCTTTCTATGTATAAGATCATGTCATCTGTGAATAGAGATGGTTTTACTTCTTCCTTTCCCATTTGGATGCCTTTTATTTTTCTTACCTGATTGCTCTGGCTAGAACTTCTGCAGTGTTAACTAGAAATGGCAAAAGTAGGTATCTTGCGCTTGATCTTGGAGAGCTTTCAGTCTTCCACCATTGAGTATGATGTTAGCTGTGAGTGTTTCATAAACACCCTTTATCAGGTTGAAGAAGTTCCTTCCTATTCCTAATTTGTTGAAATGTTTTTATCATGAGAGATTGTTGGATTTTGTCGAATGCCTTTTTTGCATCAATTGAGATATCATGTGATTTTTTTTCCCCCACAGTCTGTTAATGTGGTGTATTACATCAGTTGATTTTCCTATATTGGACCACCCTTGCATTCATCCTTTGAGATTTTAAACTAGGAGTTCATTAAATGAACAAAGATTCAAAATAAGTGTTTCATATGTTATTTGTAAAGTTTTTCACTATTTCTGAGGAAATCTAAATACATCCTAAATACTAGTAAAAGAGATACATTTGTTTTCTTCTCCCTGTTTTTGTAAGCTTCTCACAGACTGATAGAATAATGTAGGGGAGATGGTAGACCAAAAGATTCTATTAATGGAACTGTATGTTATAGGGCTACAATAATAAAGCAGTGCTGATTGACAGATATAGAGCCAGAACAGTGAAATATAACATGAGAACATATCAAGTATATATAAGCATTGAGTACGTAAAGATTACATGATAAAAATTAGGGTTTGACTCTGGGGTATCTGTTTTCTTTCACTGAGTTGTCTATTTGCATGCCAGTAATATTATTAAATATTTTCTAAAACATGCTTTTCAGAAACTAGATAATACCTCATTTATATTAAGGGATGGAAAAGAGTCAGTGTGGAAAGGTTGTAATTTTTTCCAAATTAGTTTATTCGTTGTTAATGAAAATCCAACCAATAGCCCAGTAGTAAGGACCCCTCACCCATTTGACATTGATTAGCATAAGAATAACCAGTAATTTTTTTTTTTTTTTTTTTTTGGAGACAGAGTCTCACTGTGTTGCCTGGGTTCGAATGCCGTGGAGCTCACAGCAACCTCAAACTCCTGGGCTCAGGCAATCCTCCTGCCTCAGCCTCCCAAGTAGTTGGGACTATAGGTGTGTGCTGCCGCCACACCTGGCTAATTTTTTTCTGTTTTTAGATGAGATGGAGTCTTGCTCCTGCTCACGCTGGTCTTGAACTCCTAACCTCAAGCGATCCTCCCACGGCAGCCTCCCAGAATGCTAGGATTATAGGCGTGAGCCACCACGCCCAGCCTAAACTTTTGATAATTAAAAAATAAATTATCAGAGTATTGCAGTATGGTACATCAAACCATCTTATATATTCTATGCATTATTTCTGTAGTTTTAGTAGGAAAGCACCTTACTAATTAAGCCTTTAAGTGTGATTCTGGCATCAAGATACATGAGTCAAAAGAAGATTTGAGAGGCCAACAGCTTCTTATGTCATATATATAAAAATCTAGTGGGTGGTGGTAGCTGTATTTTAATTTGGTTGTCAAATCATTACATACAAATCACATATGAGTAAATCCATTACATAGGGGAATAAATACCCATACACAAATATGCATGTTTCAGCTTCCCAATGAATTGTTGGATTGTATTTTTTTAAAAAAACATGAAATAATTAGAAAACCCTATAAATAAATATGCATCCAAACCCTTGATGGCAAAGGACTTTCTTATAAGCCTGAAAACAAAGAGAAAAGACCTGATAAGGAAAACCTTATCTGTATTAAAAAATGCCATGAGTCCAACTTAAAACAGAACCACCGAAGGAGGAATGTCTGCATTTCCCAGCAGTTTTATGTATATTCAGACCAGTGTTTAACAGATGGGTTACACGTCTATATCCATAAATGTCAGAATATTTCTTTTTAAAAATTGGTATTGTGCCGTCTCTATTGGTGAGTTCAGTTGAATCATTTTAGACCATCCAAAGTACAGTCAACATGGTTATGTTCCGTAGTTGCCATGAACACTGCAGTAGGGAATACTGAATTATTGCTACTAGGGTTACCGTCTCTGTGAGCCTTTGGTCACAACATTTTTGTCAGTCATTCAGTACATAACTTGTTTTATGTTTGTTTCTGTTTAAACTCTCCTTATTTAATATATATTGTTGATTGATTACCATTGATTGGCCAACAGCACTAAATATAAATTATGCCTGAACCTTCTCTAACACAAGGATTTTCTCCGTAAGGCACATCACAACCTTCCTACACTTAGGAACAATAGATGGCACTTCAGCCCAATGCTAGGGGTCACTTTAAACAGTAAAATTACCAACCAAAAGCACAAAAATGCAAAAGACATGGCAATAAATCAACCATGAAAAGGACACTTGTTTACAGTATCACTGAAACCAGTGGCCTGTTGAACCTCAGCCAGAAAAGCGAGGTTGGTAACTCAAATTCTTCACCACTCTGCACGTGCACATGTCTGTGAATGACTGAAAAAGTGCCCCAAGTGTTGTTTTTGGTCATGAATAAATTTTAACAAGTAGGTAAATTTGGAAATACAGATCTGTGAATGTTGAGGGTCGATTGTATATACTTTTTTAATCCTAAGTTTGATTCTTTTCTTCACAATATATTCTATATGCTGCTCGTCATCAGTATTTTAAAGTTGTCTTTTATATAACACTTAGGTTAAGTTAAAATACAAATACAAAGCAAGAATCTTTCTAGAGGAAAGCCTTTCATTTGGAGTCCTAGGGGAGCATGGCCGAGGAGTCACGGAACACTATGGAATCGGTGTAAGTTTTCCTTTTTTGCAACATTTCCCCTCATATATGAAATATGTAGTTTTATGCTGCTAGTCATATTTTCACAGGCATAAGACAGTGTTCCTCACCAATTTGGAGGGTCATGAAACTTTGGTGTTTGTCACTTCACGGAGCCCAGGGAGCCCGGTCTTCCTTCTGAACCTATAAATTCAAAGTGGCTTGGTTTGTGTACTGTTTACATGATAGCGTTTGATCTTGGCTTTTAGTGTCTCTTTTCTAGAAATTATTAAATTTTGCCTTCCATTTATTTCTTAAAATCATTAAGAATTCCCTAAGTAGTCCTTTTAAAAGTGTTTTATGATGGCAGTGAAAGGACATTCTTCCTAGTATTTAAAATTCTGTGTTCTGTGTAACCTGTGAGTAGTAGATGCAGTTATAATTTATTTTACATACATACATACATATATATATAAAATCAGAACACCACTGACATAGATTCAGTGAAGCCCCTCAAGGTCCTAGACAGTTGGAATGAATTTGTCATGTTTCCTTTTGCTGAAGGGAAATGGACCCAGACTGCCCACAGTGCTTAGTGGGTTGTGCTCTGGGGGCCTCAGGGCAGAGAGAAGTTGGCCCGTCTTGAGCAGCTGTCTTTACCAGCTATGTTGGGGTAGAGTTACAGGAAGCTTTTTCTCCAAAACGTGTACATAAAAGCTTTGCAACCTGTGTTGCAGAATTGAACTATAATGTAGAAAGTCACCTCAGATTATCTGCATCACACTATCCATACAGTCTTAGATAAAAAAAAATAGAGAAGAGTAGATGTCACATGAAATTAAATGGAAGCAACACTCTTCCGAGACAGACTGAAGTTTGGCAGGTTAAATGCATGGAGGCGTTTAAGATAAATGGAAACACAATTCAAGCAAATGTAGCAGAGCACGAGAGCCATTTTTAAGGTATGAAAATCTTTAAAGAGGAAAAAAAGCTTCACTGTTCTAGTTTTCTCAGTGCTTTCAGCAATTGCTACTGAGATAATATTTATAAGGTCCTAAGAGTAAAAGTGCAGAATGTATGGACTTTATTTTGATCCAGAGTCAAACAAATGCTGTTTAAAAAAAAAAAAAAAAACCTTTGTGAGCCATCTTAAGTATAATAACAGTTTTGTGATTACATTTTTGAGAGAGCCCAATATTTTGTAGAAATAGCACTGAAGTGTGTAGTTGAAACCTGTGAAGTCTGGGGTTGGCCACAAAGAAAGGATGAGGGCAGTCAGGGCTGTAGAATGAAGCAGATTTGCCCGTGAGTTGTTAATAATTGAATCTGGGTGATGGGGATTCTTTATTCTTTCTACTTTTTATAGGCTTGAAATTTTCATAATAAAAGGTTAAAAAATTTTAAAGAGTAAGAATACAGAGGTTTCCCTGTTGGATGTGTGGAACTCTTAGAAAATGTTATACATTGATGTGATCTGACAAACCATTATCATGGCTGTCAATATGTAAATGCCTGCTGTGTACCCAGAGTGGAAGATGAGGACCAAAGATATTCCCTGCAGTTGGGAAGACTTGGGAACTCAGAAGCCCTTAGGTCGTTGGAGCCAATTAGGTTCATCCACTGTCCAGTTTGGTCAGAGATTCCATTGCCATGAGGTTTGGCCAAATTGATTTCATTTATGAAATACCGAAAGGTAAATTGAATGTAGGAATAAAGTTCTCAAAACTTTGATAGATTATTTTTATTTATCTCAAGTACATTCCATGGGGAAGGCCATCTAGACTACTGTTTTAGTAAGGAAATCATCTGAGTTTGTACCTCTGACTCTCTGACTAGGTTTAATATTAAATAACTTTGGATTTTATCTCCTTTTAACGTATCTCTTCCACTGTGAGTACAGTAGTCAATGCATCATAAAATGGTAAAAAAAAAAAAAAAAGGTATAAAATGAGACAGTTTCAGAGATGGGCCATAAAATACAATCCATCCCTTTAGAGATATAGATTTTCTGTGGTTTATCCTTTATTTTTATGTCGGTAGTTTGTTTGAATCCAGACGTTAACAGATGTGTTTAATGCTGAAATTTTGTCTCTAGACTTAAAGCTGCCCTTTTTTTCTTGAAATTGAAGAATAACTTTCACTCCTACTTTTCTGGCAGATTGATGATATTGATCTTATCAGTGCCAACATGGAGAACTCACTTGCTTCTATTGGAGGCTTCTGCTGTGGCAGATCTTTTGTAATTGACCATCAGGTGGGTTCTTTTTAAAAACAAAAGCAAAAACTGAAACTGATTTGCTCCATTGATCACCTCAAAATATAACTTCAGAATATAAAATTTTACTCTTAGTTTATCACAGTTTTTATTTAAAAGTCAATTTTTAAAGAATCACTGAAAATATTTATATTTAAAAATTATCTCCCTTTTAACAAAAGGTCCTGGTTTTGTTTTTTGTTTTTGTTTTTTTTTTACATGTATAACATTTATTTGTGGCTGGATCTTACCCCCTCACCACATGTGTGCACTGTTAAGTAGGTAGTGTAGAGAATCAGTGCTTTTCTAATGTTTACCCCAAAAAGGATAGAAAATATATATATGTTTTTAACTTGCTTGTTTCTTCTTAGCGACTTTCCGGCCAAGGATACTGCTTTTCAGCTTCGCTACCTCCCCTGTTAGCTGCTGCAGCAATTGAGGCCCTCAATATCATGGAAGAGAATCCAGGTATAACCTTTTACACCCAAGAAACCAAAGACAGCTCAGGTTATGTTAGTCATGTTACTGGTTTGCTTTTTGGAGGAATTAGCTAGAGGAAATTATTTATCAGACAAGACTTTGGCCCTTAATTGCATCATCTGGCATTTACAGGAAGAATGGCAGTGAAGAAAGCTGTCTGTGCCTCAGGCACTTGGGATCAGAGCTTCTCTCCTGTCCTGGGAGCTGGAGCCCAAGTGAGGCTGACTCAGGTGTGGGTGGAGATGCTGGGAGGAGGAAGGGTTCATCTCCGTCAGTTCTGGGCCTGCAACAAATTCCATTGGTGTAAGAAAACCAGTTGCTGTTTGGTTTATTGTTTTTTTATAGTTCTTTGAGAAATTAGCTAAAGTGTGCTACTTTTGGTCTATATAATTTTATAAATATTGTTGTTTTTCCCCTTTTGGCTTTGAATCCTCAATTGGTACTGAGGCCAAACCTGGTTTACCAACAAGAACTTACTTAGTGGGCAAAATAAAAAGTCAACTAAGAATTTAAAACGTGGCCTTTGGCTGTGATAGTGCCACCATACCAAAGCTTAAAACGGAAAGGCTTCTGCAGGTCTTACCTGGTACCGTATTTTTGAATCTTTGTCGTTGGTATTAATTCAGAGAACCAGAAAATGTGAATGTGTCTGTGCACACTCACCTTGCTTGTTACCTGGCTGGCACTCCCACCTCCTGACGAGACATTTTGTTTTTGAATCTGGTTTAATAAAAGGAAAATATCAAGAAAAGATTGTAAAAATTACTTCACTACAGTCAATTTTTCACCAAATTGTTTAGGATTAAGAAATAAGTAATGATTTGTACCTTTTGATTCTTAGCCACATTATCTGTAGAATCTTGATAAGAACAAGAGCCACTGTCTTGCTGGGTAGCAAGGTGAGAAGGGGAGAAGGGGCTGATTGGTAAGTGCCAAAGACCAAAGAGGAAGCTCAGGCCTCCAGGGGAGTGTGAGTTACTGGCTCTCTGTTAGTATGTGCAAGGATTTGCAGCATTTTAAATTGATTAATTTGAACTGAGTCTGTAAAAATATTTTGAAGTTCATATTATCACATGTTCCATATTGACTACCAAATATATTTTTTTAATTCAGGTATTTTTGCAGTGTTGAAGGAAAAGTGCAAACAAATTCATAAAGCTTTACAAGGGTAAGTTTTATAGATTTTCCACCAACATAAAGTTTGTCTGCACTGTACTTAACTGATGAAAAGTTTTAAATTTTATAGACTTGGGTCAGTTTGACCAAATTGCAACTAACAAACCAAAAATTCACTCAAATTGGTTTATTTGTTTAAAACCAGAGCATCCATTTTGTCATTGTCTTAAAGAACCATGACTTTGTTTTTCAGAAAATGAAACAAACTCATTAATCAAATATTACAGCAATACAAAAGATGCAAAGATAAAAATAACAACCCAGCATCTTACTAACAGAAATAGCCAGGGTAAAGGCTGGTGTGTCCCTGCACGACTGCACAGGTAGAAGGTTGTCCTTATGTGTTCTGTAATTAGATAACAGCGGGCTCCTATTGCCCATGTTCCCTTTTTAGTAATTGCCAAGTTTTGATTTAAATTAAGAAAAAGGAGGAAGTGAAATTGATATGAACTTTACTTTTCTTTTTTTAAAAATACCACACAAAAATAGTTATATAAGAGTCCTCTGAAATTGAAGAAGAAAATTGAGGTTGGTAACTTTTTCAGGCATATTTCTGATCTTATAGAAAGTGATCTCAACATTGCCCAAGGTGTTGCTTTTTGCCTTTCCTAAGGTGAAACGAGCTTTTTTGGTCATGAAAGTCCTATCTCTGTTGCCAGCTGTAGAAACTTGAGACTTTTAAAATGACAGTTGATAAATGAGTAGACACAGCTGTTCACAATAAAATAAAGGCAATGACGATTAAAGTTCTGGGTGTGTCTGTGTGATAGTAACAGAAGTTCTTGCATGATTTATGGTAGAGAGATACATTTGTATTGGTTTGTGAAATCGTAATATACCAACACAGCCCAGCACATTGGAGTCCCTGTAAATTCATCTGTCTGGTGGGGTTTTTTCTAAGTCGCATCTTCCCCTTCTGCAGCTCTATCGTAGCTTTTCTTCTTTCCAAAATCTCTAACCCTCTGTCTTCGCTCCACCCATTTTCGGCTAACAGCCTGGCCTTGCGGTGTCTACTTGGGAACTCTTGCGCCTGTGGATATCTGAACAGCCTTCCTCCTGTCATAGTCCAGACATGTCCCTGCAGTCGTCACAGGCCCTTCTTTCTGCAGGACTCAGTACCTTTGCTCACCCCTGCTTCGTCCTCAGGCTCTCCCCTTTCCTGAGTCATTTTGTGAGCATCTGAGTCCCTTTGCCCACTTCCTCTTGCCCACGACCCCACATTTCCCTCTAGCAACTACCCATTTCTTTGCTTCTCTGGGTAGCTAACCTTCTCAAGAGTTATTTATGCTTTCTTCACATCTTCTTCCCTCATTTACACTGGAAACTCAGAGATCTGGCTTCTAATCTTGCACTTCACCCAAACTGTTGCTGTGGAGGTCACACTGACTGCCATGGTGCTGAATGCAGTATACTGTCTTCAGCCCTCACCTGATTGATGTCTCCATAGCTTTCAGCACAGGTGGCCACTCTTTCCTTTGGACTCTGCTACACTGCACTTCTAGGTTTCCTTCTACGTCTTTGAATGGCTTCATCTCAGTCTCCTTGAAGGTTTCCTCTCAATACCCTGCTATTCAGGGCTTAGTAGTCCTTGGTCCTCCTCTTTTCTTCTCATTACCTTTTTGAAGAATTGCCTTCTTCCACACCTGTAGCTTCACATCGTTCCATGCCACCTGTGTGTCGACAGCTCACTGATTTCTGTCTCTACTCTGTACCACTCTTCAGGGCTCCAGGTCTCATTCTAGTTCCTTCCTCAGTATCCACATTGGGAGGACCCCACGAGCACCTCATACTAAACACACTAAACAAGGTTGCAGGAAGTACCTACATGTAGGTATCTAGATGGTTAAAGAGAATAGCAAACAAAACAACAAGAAGCCAGTGTGACAAGAAGGAGAAGAGGGGAGCCTTGCGCAAGATGAGGGCCAGGTAGGTAACAGACTAGCCCACACAGGCCTTGTAGGCCGTGATGAGAGTCTTGGCCCACATAGGAAGCCCTGGCATCATTTTGAGCAAAAAAGTGACAGCCCAGCTGAACTTACATCTTAGCAAAATTACTCTTTCATGGTGTGAAAAAAATAAACTGTATGGCAATAGGAACAGATGCAAGGACACCAGTTAGAAGATTGATTTAGGCAAAACATGACGGTGACTCTGACCTTCATGGTATCCATGAGGTGTTTGGATTCTGGATATATTTTGAAGGAAGAGCCAGCTGGATTTGGCTGAAGTTCATATGCCGGGTGAGTGAGAAAGAGAAGGCTCCAGGTTGAGCATAAGGTTTTTGATCAGAGCACCGAGATGGGGCTGCTAGTGAGAGAGAGGGAAGAACTGTGGAGAAAGCTTACTGGGGAAGGTCAGTGCTAGGTACGGTAATCTGAACTGCCCGTCAGACAGTGAGTGGACAGCAGCCGCTGGGTACACAGATGGGAAGTGTGAGGGAGAGTACTGAGCTAGAGATAAGTGTTTGAGTCATTAGCCTATAGATAACGATTTCAGACATTTCAGTGTGAAGAGGTCAGAATCCAGCCAAAGAGACAGAATTAGCCGCCACTGAGGAGGAGACAGACCAGAAGAGTCAGGTCCTAGAAGCCTGTGAAAAAAGTGTTTTCATAGGTGGTCAACCTGTGATGTGCTGCTGCCGACAGGCCAGGCCAGCTCGCTGAATGCCTGTCCTTTGACTTCGTCGTGGGGAGGGCATTGTGACTTGATGGGCAGTTTCAGGGGAGTGGTGGGCAAAATGCCTGATTGACAGAGGTTCCAGAGAGCCTGGGAAGAGAGCAGGCGGACACAGCTTAGATAACTGTCTTGAGGAGTCTTACTGTGAAGAGGAACTGAGAAACTGCGTGGTGGCCGAAGGAAGGAGTGGAGTCTGGAGAAGGATGTCCCAGGTTAAGAATTATTGGGGTCAGTTTCTGATAAACATCCAAATACGTCCTTTGTCCTGCTTGTTGGTGGTATGTCTGTCATGTGCTAGTTTCACATTTGTACCTGGGTCTGGTTTTGGACTATCTCTCCGTTTCTTCAGTGTAATTACTCAGTCCTCAGACTCTGTTTTCATCAGTGTGTCTGTTTTATTACTATGTAAGTTTTAGAGCACAGGTTCCTCCAAAATTATTGCTAGAATTATAATTGGAACTGTATTAAATTTTCTGATTAATGAGAAGAGGGAATTGTCATCCATGAATGTAATCTATTTATTTGAATCTTCCTTTGTGTCCTTTAATTGAATTTGAATATTTTCTCCATAAAGCCCTTGTACCTTTATGGAAACTTTAAAGGGAATTTCTAGATGTCCTATAGATTTTGTTGCTGTTATGAATGGGGTTGCCTTTTCTCTTATATTTTCTACTTGACTATTCATGATTAAGAAGAATATTACTGTTTTCTCTAAACTGATCTTATATCCATCAGTGTTTCGAAGTTCTTATTAATTCCAGCAGTATGTTTCATTCTATTATGATGTTGTGCATAGAAGTCCTGTTACCTGCAATAATGGTTTTCTCTCTTTCCCAATTCTTATATATCTTAGTTGTTTTCTTTTACTGCATTGTTCTGGATCTCTAATACCGTATTGAACAATGGCAGTAATAGCAGACATCCTTATCTTATTCCCAGTATAGAAGCATTCCTTCATTAAGTATCAAACATCATACTATAGATTTTTGGTGGGTGGCCTTTCTCTGATTATTCCTAGATTTGAAGATCTTTCTTTAAAATCTTAAATAGATGAACTCTGTCAAATATTAATATTTTTCATGTCTATTAAGATAAATCATAAATCTGTCTCATGGCCGAATTACATTGATGTATCTTCTGATGTTAAACCATCTTTATGTTCCTGAGCAGACCCCTAGTTGATTATAGTTTTCCATACTTTCAGGTTTATTTAGCTAATATTTTAATTTGAATTTTTATATTGATATTTATAATTTAAACCAGCCCGTAATTTTTTGTTATGCCAACTTTAAGTAACATAGGAATCAGTGTTATGGTAACTTCAGTAGATTATTTGGCTGATTTTTACTTTCTGCTTCGTGGAGCCATTAGGACCAGGCTTTATGTTCCTTCAAAGTCAAGTGGGGTACCCCTTTTAGGGCTCTCTACCTTTGATACCTTTGGGTTGAGGATAGTCTGTATCTATATCATTTCCTCTTTTAATTTGTATGAGTTTGGTTTTGTGTGTTTTTGTCATAATCTGTTTCCTTGCATTGATTTCTTCCTTATTTTTATATACTCTTATTTTATTGCATTGTATACTTACTCTTCTTCAGCTCCTAACGTTTGGCTTATTAGTTTTATTTCTCATTTTCCAATAAATATATTAAAGATAAACATTTCAGAGGCAGTATCTTCAATGTTTAGTTCTAAGTAATTTTTTCCCCCTAGTTTTTTCTAATCAATGATTTACTTCTCTCATTTCTGAGATTGAGTTTGGGAGAGGAAGTCAACAATCTATGCTAGTTTGCCTCTTGTCAGAAACTGGAAGTTTCCCCAGATTGTCATAGAGGTGTCTATGGGCATCTGGCTCTCTCCCTAGACTACAAGCACACAGTGGAGACCATGGCTACCATGGTGATTGTTCTGCCCTGGGACCTAGCCCAGTGCCTGGTATTTATCCATTTGGATAAAATGATATGTTTGCCAAAGTTTGCTTTTAAAGAGTGGTCTCCGAAACATAGCTTCTAAGTTTCTGGAACTGAGCTACAATTCTGTATCCATTTGGGTTTAGTTAAATTCTTCTAATATTCAACATCTAGGCAACCAGAAGTAAGGCATTTTGTTTAATTTCGTCTCCTACCCCACCCAACATGTGAGAGGAACCCATTTGATCAGAGAACAAGCTAGACTGGGGCTTCAGGTATCTTGTATGTGCTGAGGAAAATCCAGGCCGTTTGACTTATGTGAATGCTATTTGAAAAGCATCTTTTAAGTGTTAAGAGAACATGACCTAAAAAAATTGATTCTTCTTAGTATGAGTTTAATACAGTCAAGATTCACATAAGAAATGGGTTTTGGAAACGTACTGCTTAGTTTCTACTTAGTAAAGGAATTCCTCTAGAAGGCTCCCTCACATTTCAGATGCCTTAGATTCTAAGATTCCATGATTTGTACCTTCAGCCTTCTTTATTGAGAGATCCTAGCATGATGTATTACATTTAAAAAAAGGAGACACAAATTACTCATGTCCAAGGGTGTTTTGAAAGCCAAGTGAGAGTAGCTTCCAGTACGTCATGTGATAGTAGCACACAGTAGTCATTCTGTAAAAGCTTGTTGAGTCCTAAACTGGGAGGATTCAGTTGTGCTACCTAGTGTTTTTATGGTCATTTCATTCTACGGGAAAAACAAATCTTTCTAGGTGAAACAAACTAAATGAAAGCAATCTAAAATGTTTAGTCCAATTTCAAATAAATGTGTATCACCATTTGTGTCCTAGAAAATCAAAAATCAAACAATATTTTTTTATTATAGGATAAAATGGCCTTTAAATGAACTGATTAAATAAAATGTGGCACAAAGTTCTCATTGTATCTGTAATAATTATTTAAAAATATAGGATTTCACCCCTAAAGAAATCTTCCTATCTGAGAAGCTGCAGATTTCTGTACTATTAATCCTAAATAAGAAGATAATCTTAATCCACATAAAATTTAAAACTAAACCACAAATACGGAATTTTTTCAATCCAAACATGTTGCTAAAATGTGATTTTTTTAATGTCAGAAACCATCCCTATAATTTATGAGAGACAAAACCCAAGTAAAGACATAGGTGCTAAGCACGGAAATGTAACATTAGAGGCTGTAGTACGTGGTCCACGAAGGAATCGGACAGGACGAGTAACAGGAAATGTTTCAGCGACACCACCCTGAGCTGGGTGACGAAGGAGGCCCCTCACTGTCAGCGACGCTGCAGCTGGGACCCAGCATGGGCAGCCGGCACAGGGGAGAGCAGGAGGCAGGGAGCACATTGGGCAAGGAAGCGACAGGCCAGGGGCCTGCCACGCAGGCAGTGGGCACAGACCCCCTGGTAGGAGGCTGGGCCCGGCAAACCTGGTGCTTTGTTCACATAAGCAGCATCACAGGTGGTTTCCCAGCCAAGAAAGTGCTGCCCAGAGCGCATGGATTACCTTTCTTTGTGGGAAGCAGAATCCCACCACGTGATGCTTCCCATCAGCCATGAGTTTGTTATAGTCAGTGGGCCCTAACAGTGTCGACTTTCAAATGGTTTCTGTGCGAGCTATCTTCAAGCCTGGAGGTGTTTGTGGATGTGTGTGTTTCCTTCAGCGTCTCTGGACTGAAAGTGGTGGGGGAGTCCTTCTCCCCAGCCTTTCACCTGCAGCTAGAAGACAGCACCGGGTCTCGAGAGCAAGACGTGAAACTGCTTCAGGAAATTGTGGATCAGGTAAGTGTCCGGTTACTTGAGTGCGTCTCCACACACTACTTCTGCCACCACTCCAAGCAATTTTTTACATCATTTTAAGAAAGATCTCCTTGTCCCAAGAGAGTGGGTATAAAGGAAGTTGCTGGTCATCTGCTCATGACACAGAATCGTCCTGATGCTCCAGGTCCTTCCCAGCGTCTGGCCATAGTGACAGGCTGCAGTCCTCCCATGGACCAGCCTCAGCTCCCTCCAAAACTGTTGCCTTCTGTGCCACTTTATACTGAAATGCGCACACGAGGTTTTTGCTCTAAATAATTAGCCTTGCAGAAGACTCACTTGCGCACCGTTTACAAAGCCAGGCTTTTGTACGTGTAGTCAGGGGAGGCATTGTGTGTAGAACTCGCACACTCCCAGACAGCGGGCTGATTCGCGGAGCCCCCAGCATAGCAGCATAGCTCAGGGATAGTCCGTTAAGTGTCATCCTGAAGTCAGACGCTTTTGTAAGTAAGAATGAAGACCATGTTTGTACAATGCCTACATGGGAAGATTTATTTAAATTTCTTTATCTTCCAAAAGTCATTTTACAACTAACGATTAGATATAGGAAGCGCATCATGAGGAAAGCCA
This sequence comes from Avahi laniger, assembly GCA_963575035.1. NCBI lineage: Eukaryota > Metazoa > Chordata > Mammalia > Primates > Indriidae > Avahi > Avahi laniger. Next base: position 24,001 of record CAUYSK010038012.1, on the reverse strand, counting down.
CTTGCCCTTTCCCATGGAGCAGCACTGCCTCTCCCGGATGCTCTGGCTGCTCCTCCTGCCCTTTGGAAAGAAACGCCCAGTGGCCTTGCACCACCATGAGTGCGTGTGCCCTGGGACGGTGCTGCCTTTTAGTTCAATCTGACGTATGCCTAGTATGTACTTGAGGATGAAAATAGGCGTCATTCTGCTTCCTTGTCCTGCTGACCGTTCTTTCCAGAGGCTTGGGGTCATGATGACAGCCACTGCCCGTTGCATGCCTTGGCCAGGCCCGGCCTGAGCTCTCCCATCACACGGCTGTGCGGTGTGCAGACCAGGTGTGAAAGCCACTGCTGGCTGCACAGCAATCCCACATCCTGTAGTGTTTGAGCCACACAATCTGGATGGAGTAACAGATTCATCAAGAACTTCATACTGTGGGTGGCCTTCTTGCCTTGCTGGGTGAGGAAATGTCACCGATGTCCCCTGGGGCACAGCTCTGCAGACGTGCAGAAAGACAAACTTTCCTTAAAGGGAAAAAATATCCCGGTGCCTGCTTTACTGCCTTGGTATGTTTATTATAATACTGCTTAAATCTATACTAACACAAAACTAAGTGCAACATTTGTATGATTGGTGTTCTTGTACAAATGTAAAACCAAAACAACTTTTATAAATTTAAATACACACTAAATGAACAAGCCAATAAAATTCAAATTCATTACGTTGCCTTCGTGTGACTGGTGAATGGAACCGTCCCCCAGTGGTGTGGCCGAGACCCACACAGAGCAGGCCTGTATGAGCTGCTTGTGCCTGTGCTGGGTACTGAGTGGTGACTCCTCATCCTCTCTCAGAGTCTCAGCGCAAGCTGCCTCGGGACAGCTGTCTGCACACGCTTCATGTTCGGGGCACTTGCCTCCTCTGGGTGCCAGTGCGATGACCCCACATTAAATCCACCTCCGTTCTTTTCTCATTAGACAGCAATGGTTAAAGTCTTACTGCTGCTTTGTTCCAGAGAGAGACAGAGGAGGCTATGAATGAAATGACTCAATATGAATATACTGCGCTTGCGTAGGTTACCCACATGACACAAAGAGAAAGTGAAAGTCCATTGGCAACTCTCAGATCCCAAAAGCATATCCGTGGGCCAGTGTGATCCTGGGCTCCTAAGGAAGTGGTCTTGGGGGTTGAGTGAGAAGAGAACAGTCTGGGGTGGGGAACAGAATGCTGTGTGGAAATTTTTCATCTGTAGGAAGAAAAAAGAAAGATCTTACAGTTTAATATTCTCAAAATCGTTTGCTTAAAATCTTCAAAATCTTTTGCCCCACTCCCCTCTTTTTCTTTTTAATATTTGAAAGAAGAATCATGGTGCTTTAACTCTGATTTAAGCTTTGTAGAACTAGAGGTTTTGCCAAGTTTATGTCAAGTTGCTCGACAGCACACTATTTTTTACAAACTGAGCTGTTGTTTATAATGTCTCTTAACCAGCCAGGGCTAGAAACAGAGCTAGTCCAGATGTTTTCAGGAGCTCACTCTGCCAGGCACACTGCCCGCATCCAGAGTCGGTGAGAGGCTGTCGCCGTGGCCTGGGGCTGCTTCCCTCCCGCCCTTGCAGCTCACAGTGTGAGCCTCTCCAGGCGATGCTTTAACTGCCGGGCATGTGGAATAATTGTGCTTTCCTTTACGCTGCCCCCGACTTCGGTTTGGTTTTTTTTTTTTTTTTTTTTTTTTTTTTGACAGGGGCTCACTGTTTTGCCAAGGGTATAATGCCGTGGCGTCAGCCTAGCTCACAGCAACCTCAAACTCCTGGGCTCAAGCGATCCTCCTGCCTCAGCCTCCCGAGTAGCTGGGACTACAGGCACGCACCACCATGCCCGGCTAATTTTTTCTATATATTTTTAGTTGTCCGATAATTTTTTCTATTTTTAGTAGAGACAGGGTCTCGCTCTTGCTCAGGCTGGTCTCGAACTTCTGAGCTCAAACAATCCGCCCACCTCGGCCTCCCAGAGAGCTAGGATTACAGGCATGAGCCACCGCGCCCGGCCCTCGGTTTGGTTTTTTTAATATAATTCACATACCATAAAACTCACTGTTTCGAAGTATAAAATTAGGTGATTTTTAGTACATGCACAAAGTTGTGCAGCTATTGCTGTCTAATTCCAAAACATATTCATCACCCTAAAAAGAAACCCCTGTGTCCTACTAACCTTGCTCTGGTATTTATGCTTTGTTTATTTTAGTAGAGAATGTTTTAATGAAAAAAAGAAATGCTGACAGTGGTTAGCGTATGAGAAAACTTTGCAAAAAATTTAATACCAGCCTCTTTAGTCCTGGTAGCACCTTACCCAAGTGTAGCACGTGGAAATCAAATTGTCGCTACTGTTTGAAGTGTGGCGCTGTTTCTCTGACACGGTCCTGCTGGTGGCTGCCGTCCGCGGCTCCCGACGCCTGCAGGGCTTCGCTCCTGCTACTCCGCGTGCTCCGTCTCTGCTTTCTGAGTGGTAGCCCCTGGCTGCCTACAGCTGTTTAAGTAGAAGTAAGTAAAACTAGAAATCCAATCTCAGTGGCATCAGCCACATCTGCAAGTGCTTGGCAGCCACATGAGGCTCATGGCCACGAGACTGGACACCGCAGAACAGTGTGTTCGTCACTGCAGGAAGTTCTGTGGACCGGGCTGCTCGAGGTTACACTGGTATTTTAGCGTTGTCTTCTAGCGGTTATAACTGGAAAAGTGAATGAAAACTGCTGTTGAGGGATCTCAGTGTACCCTGCTGCTTGAATTTCTACCACGTATGAAGACCAGGTTGCAAATATCTTACTTTTTCTTCACACAGTGCATGAACAGAAATATTGCCTTGACTCAGGCGCGCTACTTAGAGAAAGAAGAGAAGTGCCTCCCTCCTCCCAGGTTGGTTGGCATTAAAATATGACCTTACATTTCTTTCCTACTTTAAACTCTGTGAAATACATTATGTTTTGAAAAATTCTGAAGGACTATCAGGAAGAATGTCTGTCATTAAAATACAGTATGTCACCTATTTTCAGCTTTTAAACTAGATATTTTTAAATTTTAACTCAAAGCCCCTCAGGATTCATTGTGGACCCTCCCAGTTAACTCAAAGAAATGTCTGGGATCTCGGTAGTGAACCGGGCAAGCTGCAGTCCCTCCCACATCTCAGAGGTGGCATGCACCATGCCAGCAGTTCCTGCCACGAGGGCCATCCTGCAGGGAGGGACAGCAGTCTGGGTCGTGGTCATCGTGCCGCCTTTGCTGGTACTTCATCCAGCAAACACTCAGCACCTTGGGAACCACTGAGCCAAGGTGGGGAAAATCTGCAGAGTCCACGAGACACAGCAAAGCTTAAAGATGTTAAAGGAGACTGGATTCTGCCTTCAGAGCTCTCACAGTGTAGTCGAGGGAAGTAACATCCAGACACGGCACTGGGTCCAGTGGTCACAGGAGAGGTGTGGCCAGCTCTGCCCTGGTATGCCGCCCAGGCTTCTAAGAGCAGGTGACGCCTAACCCAAACCTGGAGAAACAAGTGTGTGTGTCAGATACCAGGGGGCAATGGGGCCCTCCAGCACATGAGGTGGTGCGAGCTTTGCTCGGATTTTGCAGTGGCTTGGAGACCTCCAGGTCCATCTGGGAGCCCAGAGCACGAGCAGCAGAGGGGCCAGAGAGACAGGTCCTGGGGGAGGCCACTGAGGAGTCGCAGCACTCTGCAGGCATGGGGGCGGGGTGGGGGCAGCCAGAGGAGGATTTGGAACGTCACTCTGGCAGCAGCTAGAGGCGCCTTAGAGACCTTGCCCCTGTCCTTTGTCACTGCACCCATCCAAGCACACAATCCTGCGTTTACTTGTTGGTCAGACCACAGATGCATGAGGGGGGACCATGCACACGGAGTCCCACGTGTGCCCTTGGGACTCTGCCCAGCGCAGGGCAGCTCAATAAATGTATCCAGTGCATGAAGCAGATGTTTGCAAAGGGAAGTGAGGGGACCGAGATGGTGGTGTCCTGTCAACCTAATATTTCCTCAGTTTCCTGAAAACTTGAAAATTCCTGCCATGCCTCAGAGTACTATAGAACTTCCACATTGCTCACTGACTTAAAAATACAAACAACCAAACACTGATTTGAGAGCGGTTGAGTTCCTGCTCCTGGCACTACGAGACGCAGTAAGTGATGGACGGGACACTGTTTCCTGGGCTTGGTGGCAGAGCCCACGGCAGGCTGTGTGCACACAGATGGTATAGGCTGGGGCTCGCAGGCCGTAGAGTCCCTGTCACAGCAGCTCACCCGCCACGGCACTGAGAAAGTGGCTGCAGACAGCAGGCTCACAGATGGGCAGACTGAGTTGCAGCAGAACTTTATTTACAAAAATTGTTGGTGCTCAGTTTGGCTCTTTGGCCACAGATGGTTGACCTTGGTAAGTTTTTTTCTCCCTTGATAAATTTTTGTATCCTTTACTGTTTCCCAGCATTAGGGTTGTGGTCACAGTGGAACAAACAGAAGAAGAACTGGAGAGAGCTGCGTCCACCATCAAGGAGGTGAGCCAGGCTGTCCTGCTCTAGGCTGAGTCCAGGACTGCGGCCTCCTGCCACACGACATGCAGACCTCCTGCGGCCAGGAAGCGGCCCAAAAGAGTGCAGGCACGTGGATGTTCGATGGGATTGGTGCCATGGTGTGGGTGTAGACCAAATGTGTGGCCAGGAGAAGGATGCTTATTACTTCTGAAAAGAAAACACATCTAAAAGCCCAGGAACTGATCTTTTAAAGAGGAAAACTAATGACAGTGTAACTAGTATTTAAATTCTATGTTTGGTACTATTTAAATGTTTTATTATACTAGTATTTTATATTCTTTATTGTTGTCATTTAAAACTGGAGTTTTTTCTCTTTTCTCCCTCCCAACAGAACGATTCTGTGAGCACTCCTTGATCCCTTAGTATTTCATAGAAAAGTGACATAGCAACATAGAGCTAAGAGGACACTCCAGCACACATGACACAGTTTGTTACTTAAGATCTCCTTCAGTCACATCCTTTCCAGTCATCATCATGTGAAGCTAACTGGGGCTAAAAGGGACAGTTTCTGTGTGATTACTATAAACTTTTCACTGTAATATATTTGAGTCCTAGAATTTTTATATACACTAAATATTGATGTTATACCATTTCTAACCTGAGCATCTCTAATCAGAGAATTATTTCTAAATGAACAACAATTTAAATCAAATACTATTTTATTTTAATATAATTGACCTTTACATTTATTATGTGTTGACTTCTAGTCTTTTAGGAAGAGGTTGGTTATTATGTTGATCCCAAAATATAAATCATGTCCTTCACATTTTAGAATATCTCAAATGAATTCCTTTTTTGTATGGTGGGTTTGCTTACAGACGTATAACTGCAGGCTTTTCCTAACCTAAGAAAAATGAGAATTATTTTTCTTTTCAGCTTATGAATTCCAATATCTAAAAAGTATGTGAAAGCACTAAAAATAAAAATTTAAGCTGTACTTTACCTGTTTTTTTCTTTAGCAAACCAAGTTAAGTGGTGTGAAGGTTTGTGATATATGCCACAAAGTAACACCATTATTCCCTTTCTTATTAAAGGTAAAGGAATAAAATTATTTTAAAAGTGTCATTTTAATAATCTATGTTCATATTAACAAATGTCTTCAACGTCTTTTTAAATAACGTATTTTTTTAATGATCAGTTTCTATTTTTCTTGAGGTATTTCGTACATATATATGTGCCTTGTGATCGCTGCTGCTTTAAAGGATACAGTACTCTTTGGGGGCTAAATCTGTTTTGTTTTGTTTTTTAATGGAATAAACCTACGTTCCTGATGATCAGTCTATTTGCATATATAATGTATTCAACAGAATATTCTCTTAATTTTAACTTTTTTTGGCAAACCCAGGGTGGTAGTATTTGTGTGTATGCCTGTTTTGTTTTTTTCTTTTTATTTTAGAAAACAACAGCTGACTTCCTTAGTTCCTTTTTTTTTTACACCCAACCATGTGAATATGCAAGAACATGTAATATCTGAAATTTCTTAGGTTTCTGCCAATTTAAGCATTGGCCTCTTAAGACTACAAAAATACCAGAGTCATGGCCAAGCCCGGTGGCTCATGCCTATAATCAGCACTTTGGGAAGTCAAGGCAGGAGGATAACTTGAAGCCAGGAGTTCAAGACCAGCCTGGGCAATATAACAAGACCCCATCTCTACAAAAACAATTTTTTTTAATTAGCTGGGTGTGATGACACATACCCATAGTCCCAGCTACATGGGAGGCTGAGATGGGAGGATCACTTGAGCCCAGGAGCTCAACACTGCAGGGAGCTGTGATCACACCACCGCACTCCAGCTTGGGTGACAGAGTGAGACCATCTCAAAAAAATACATATATATATGTATATATGCCAGAGTCATTATTTTTATAAACAGATAAGAATAGTAACTTTTCAGCTTTTGTAATACTTTCTAAGTTAAAATAACATCTAAATGTTTGATGAGAAATTTCTGGGGAAGATCGTGGAGGAAGGCACATTACTTCAATCATTGAAACACACCAACATTTTAAACAAAAAGAACCAAAAATAAAGTCCTTATATTAAAACTATGGAGTGACTGCAGTCCAGTAATAGGCACTACCAAAAAAAAAGTCTGCTAGGACAGTAAAATTTGGATCAAACTGAAGCCAAATGCTGAGAAATGACAGTCATCTCAAATCTGAAGCACGTTAGAAATTTCCTTTACAAAGAGTGAAAGCTCTGACGTGCCCTGTCAGTAATCCTGTGTTTGAAGAACCAGTCACTTGGGGTGACGGGCACGGAACCCATTTGGAGCCCATTTCCATGCAACAGGACTGCCCACAGGGAGGACGGAACCACATGACCTTTTTATTGTGTAGGGTTAGGTTCCAACTCAGGAAATGGGAGGCTTTGAGGCAAGTTGAGACAGAAAAGAGACCAGTATTTCATCAAACTCAGAACTTCACTAATTAATTGTGCCATGTATACTTATTTTATGTACCATGAAAAGAAAACAACTCTACCTGTAATATGGTATCAGCTGTAAGATGTATTTCAATGTTAGAAATGTTATAATACAGGTGAAGAAGGTGCATCTTAAAATCAATGAGATAAGACAGTAATCATCTGATATGTGGGCCTGATGCCATCTTTCCTTGCGGACATAAAGCCTTAGTCCCAGAAGACAAGAGATGTCCAAGGAAAATGTTTGTCTAATTTGAATATCTTGACACATCTTCCCAAAACACTGTCCTTGTGATGACATGAAACCAAAACATGCATAACCAACACCCACGGTAGGGTCAGGCTGTAGAGAATACTTACACTTACTTCCCTACTTACTGCCTGGTAAAGAGGAGAATGGAATAGGAGCCTGAAGGACGATCAAGCACAGATAAATCATCTCAACAGCAATACACAAAGCAAACAAAAGTGGAACATGTTCCATAGATTCAAGAGAAAAAGAAATGTGAATCAAAGGTTTTACATGCACAAAGCAGACTCAAGTAACAAGATTATAGAAAAACAATTTGAAGTTAGAATTTGATGCTTATTCATGAGCCCTTCCTGGGGAATCTACTAGGGGAAAGCATCTAATCAAGAAATGCCAAATAAACTCATGACGTAAATAATAGCAGAGTTAAGTGCAAAGATATTATTTAGACAGACTAATGGAAGAATAGGGGATATTAAGGACATTGTAAAAAGTTTTGATTATAAAGATAGAACAAAAACACAAACCTTCCAAAATTCTTTTTAGAGAAAAGCAAAATTAGACCACATAGAGAAGAAAAATAAGTATAATGATGTATACAGAAAATACACAAAATTGAGATCAGACATAGTAATCATATAAATAAATGTGCGTGCACCCAATTTCTACTCTAAGAAAAAGTTTTCAAATTGGTTCACAAGCAAAATGCAAATTCTGCTATGCAAGAGACACACCTTAATGACTCAGAAAAACTAAACATAGAAACAAAAGAAAGCAGAGATAATTCTGATAGCAGACAAGGTACAGTTCTGGCCAATAGACATTAAGCATGTAATGCTAAAGGACACAATTCAAAATAATGATAAAATAGTTATAAGTATTTTTGCACAACCCACATTCACAAAGCATACTGTAGCAGACTCAAGGGAAAATAGTAACACACTGGAGACTTGAGTTTTTCCATCCAAGAAAAGTCAAGTGGGCAAAAATTAAGTGGGCTTTAGATGACCTAAACAATGTAAGATAGATTATATACCATTTGTCAAGCATTTATAGTATATGTGCAATACGTATATGTATATCAACATATACACACGTACGCATGTACACATGGGTGTATTTTTTAAGTATGATGTATAGTATAGATGGGCTATGTTTCCTCAATATACACCCAGATACTAGAGAATATAACTTGTTTTTGAACACATGGAATTTCACAGATATTGGTCATGCATTAGCATGAATTTGTTTCATAAATTACAAGATTTTCAAAGAAATGAAAATGTACACCCTATACTCAGGGAAAAAAAGCAGTTGAAAGAAGCTATCATCATTGTCACCAGATGTTTAATTTAGCACACAAAGATTTTAAAGCAGCTATTACAAATATCCCAAAAGTACAGGAAACCCTGTTAATAAAGTATGACAACAGTGACTCAACAATCTCAACAAAGACTGAAACTATTAAAAAGAGTCAAATGGAAATCTGGACTTGAAATGTAAAATAACTAAAAAACCCTATTAAAAGGGGTGCAGCAGGGGATCAGTGACCTTGCAGATACATCAATAGTAAATAAGCAATTTGAAGAAGAGAGACTATAAAGACTGAAGAAAAATGAATAGTGCATCCGAGACCTTTGGAGCAATATATTTATAATGTATTGCATACCAACGTATTATAAAGCAAGACGCAGGCAAGAAAAGACAAGAAAGGGAAGGGGCCAAAAAATATTTTTGGAGAAATAATAGCCAAAAATTTCTCAAATTTGATTTTTAAAAAAATCAATTTACACATTTTAAAACCTCAGCAAACACAAAGTAAACACAAAGAGTTTCACACCTCAGCACATCCTAGTCAAAATGTTGAAAGATAATGACAGAGAAAATCTTGAAAGCAGCAAGAGAAAAATGACTCATCAAGTATAAGTGAGCAACAGCATGATTAATGACTGATTTTTCCTCAGAAATAACAGAGGCCAGAATGCAGTGGACAGACACATTTGAAGTGCTGGAAGAAAACCCTGTCAACCCAGAATTCTTTATCTGGCAAAATAATCATTTAAAAACAAAAATGGGAAAAGACATTTCTAGAAAAAGACTGAAAGAATTCATTGCAAGCAGACATTCCATGTAAGAAATACTAGTCAGGTACAGTGGCTGGTGTGTGCCTGTAGTTCCAGCTACTCAGGAGGCTGAGGTAGGAGGATTGCTTGACTCCAGGAGTTCAAGTCCAGGCTGGGCAACATAAGAGACCCTGTCTCCAGTAAATCAAATCTGTAAGAAGAATTGAAGGCTTCTAGAAATGGTAAATATGTGAGTAAATTTTTAAAAAACTATTTTCCTCATGTCTTCTCTTTACTGTTTTAAAAGATGTAAGATTATGTAAAGTAGTAATTATAAAACTGCTCTTTTGGAGTTTATAACATATATAGATATAATGTGTGTCAATAAATAGCTCAAAGGAGTAGGGAATAAAAAGAGAAAAGTTCTATATTTTACCAGAATTAAGTTGCTATTACTCTGAAGTAGATTGTGATAATTTAAAATGTAAATTCTAATCACTAGAGCAGATAAGTAATAAAGTATAATAAATTAACAGAGTAAAATAGTAAATTTTATAATATTTAACACAAAAGAAAACAATATAAAGGATGGAGATACAAAAAAGATATGAAAAAAACAGAAAAATAGCAAAAACCCAACCATATCGATAATCCCATTAAAATGTGAATGCATTGAACACCGATTGAAAGGCTGAGGTTGATGGACTGAATAAAAAAAAAAAAGACCCAACTGTGATGCTTATAAGAGACACATTTAAGATTCAAAGACACAAATAGGTAGAAAGTAAAGAAATAAAAAATGATATAGCATACAAACAGTAACATTACGAAAGCTAGAGTGGCCTTTCTTAATAATAGAAAAATAATGTACTTTAAGATAAGAAATATTATTGGCCGGGCGCGGTGGCTCACACCTGTAATCTTAGCACTCTGGGAGGCCAAGGTGGGCGGATCGTTTGAGCTCAGGAGTTCAAGACCAGCCTGAGCAAGAGCGAGACCCCGTCTCTACTAAAAAAATAGAAAGAAATTAGCTGGACAACTAAAAATATATATATATATATAAAAATTAGCCGGGCATGGTGGCGCATGCCTGTAGTCCCAGCTACTCGGGAGGCTGAAGCAGGAGGATCGCTTGAGCCCAGGAGTGTGAGGTTGCTGTGAGCTAGGCTGACACCACGGCACTCACTCTAGCCCGGGCAAAAGAGTGAGACTCTGTCTCAAAAAAAAAAAAAAGAAATATTACCACAGACAAACTTAAGTGTGTATGTGCCTTAAAAACAGAGTCCTAAAATATTAATAGATGAAGCAAAACTGACATAGTCGAAAGGAGAAATAGACAATTTAATAATAACAGTTGGAAATTTGAGTACTCTAAGTGTTGACAGAACAGCCAGAAAGAAAAGTAGGAAAGGGGAGAGACCTGAACAGTACTATCCGCCAACTGGAACCAACTTGCATCTGCAGAACCTTCACCCAGGGACCCCAGGACACACAGTCTTCTCAAGTACACGTGAGACATTCTCCAGGACAGACTACACGCTGGGCCATAAAACAAGTCTCGATAAATTTAGAAAGATTGAAATCATAAAAGTATATTCTCTGGCCACAACATGATTAAATCAGAGATCCGCACTAGAAAGGAAACTGGAAAACTCCCAAATATCTGGTAATTAACCAGCTCATTCCTAAATAATTCATGGATCAAAGAAGCACACAAAGGAAGTTTTTAAAATGTTATGCACTGAACGAATTAAATACAACATATCAAAAACATTTTGATCTCACTAGTTTACTAAAAAAGAGAGACATGGAAATCATTTCAGAACTTCAGTGGATGAGCTTCATGTTGGAGCCATTTCAACAGCGATTTATTTCAGTCTGCACACTAACCAAGAATGTCACCATCTCTAAATAAGAAATAATCCTTGTCATCTAGAACTACTTTGGTTTCTTCATATTCTGGGAGAAGAACTCGTATCTCCAACTTTCACGCTGATTGAATCTCTCCACCCTCTAGACCCCGATCCAACAGCTATGACTGTTCTGTGATACTGTCCCTTGAGATTCTTCTGGAAGCATAATGCCTCCTTTGGTTACAGTTCACCTGCACTCCTTTCAACCAATAGTCAAAGGGCAGAAGAAACGTTCTAAATGCTTGTCTTGCCATGACCCCCACCACAGCTCCTACTCTGCTCTCCAGCTGCTGCCACAAGCCAACAAATCAAAATTTATGTGAGATGACTACAGCAATGGTTAAGAGGATATTTATACAGGCTTTAAATGTGTGCGTTGGAAGAGACGAGAGGCTTCCAATTAGTAACCTAAGCCTCCACTTTAAGAAACCAGAAAAAGAAGAGCAAGTAAACCCAAAGCAGGCAAAAGGAAAGAGATAAAGATTAGAGAGGAAATCAAAAAAATAATAGAAAATTAATGAAACCAAAAGATTTTCTTTAAAAAGATCAACAAAATTGTCAAATCCTTAACTGCACTGAAGATAACAGAGAAGACACAGATACCAAAATCAGGACCTAAAGAGGTTACATCACTACCAATCTTACAGAAATTAGACAACTTAAGTGACATGAACATATTCCAAGAAAGACACAAATTATCAAAACAAACTCTAGAATAAATAGAAAATATGAACAGATATAGAACAAGTAAAGAAATTGAATTAGTAATTTAAAATCTCTGAACAAAAATATCCAGATACAGGTGGCTTCACTAGTGAATTCTATGAAACATTTCAAGAAAAAATATCAATCATTGACAAATTTGTTTAAAAAAAAATAGAGGAGGTGGAACATCTCCCAGTTCATTCTATGAGGTTATTAATGCCCTAATTCCAAAGCCAGACAAATTACAAGAAAACTACATACCAATATTTCCCCATGAACATAGACACAGATATCCTTAATTTCTATTCAAAACTGAGTTGGAGAATCTAGCCTGTACAATAGGACAAAAAAAAAAAAATTAGAAGCAGCCAGATTGGAAAGGAAGAAGTAAAAAAAAAAAAAATACTCCTTTTTGCAGATGATATTACACTACATGTAGAAAATCCTAAAGACTGCACTAAAAAATAAGAATTAATAAATGTGCTTACCAAGATGGGAAGATACAAAAGCAATATACATAAATGAGTTTGTCTCTATATACATTAGCAACAAAAATCGGATAATTAAATTTTTAATTCCATTTATAATGATATCAAAAAGAATAAAATAAGAATTAAATTTAACAAAAATATATAAGATTTATACACTGAAAACTACATTGCTGTAAAAATTAAAGATTTAAATAAATGGAGAGCCATTCCATGGACTAGAAGATACCCTAAATTGATTTATGGAGTCAACATGATCCCTATCAAAATTCTAGCAGATTTTTATGCAGAAATCGATAAGCTTGTCCTAAAATTTATATAAAAATTCAATAGCCCTAGAGTAGCCAAACTGATTTTTAAAAAGAAGAACAAAGTTGGAGGATTTACATCACCCAATTTGGAAACTTAGTATGATAAAGCAGTTGATATGACAGTGTGTTACGGATACAAGGATACATTAATGGAACAGAATTGAGAGTCCAGAAATAAATAAACCCTTATGTTTATGGTCAATTAATTGTCAACAAAATGCCAAAACAATTCATGGGGAAAAGATAATATTTTCAACTAATGTTGCCGGGATAATTGGATACGGTTGTAGGTTAAATAATGGCCACCCAGAGAATCAAGTCCTAATCTATGGCACTTGCAAATGAAACCTTCGCTGGAAAAAGGGATCTGTGCAGACGTGATTAGGCTACGGACTCTGTGACGCGCCTCCCTGCGTGACACTGGTAGGCCCTAAGGACCATCACAAGTACCCTTAGAGTAGCGGCAGGAGGAGACGACACACGGACACACGGGACTGCACAGAGGAGAAGACAAAGTGGAGACAGGCAGAGAGTGGAGTGACGCAGTGACAAGCCAAGGAAGGCCAACAGCCACCAGGAGCTGGAGGAGGCAAGGAACCTGTGCTCCCCGGAGCCTTCCGGGGCAGTGTAGCCTTTCTGACGCTTCGATGTCAGACTCTGGCCTCCAGAACAGCGGGGAAAATAAGGTTCTGTTGTTAATCCACTGGTTTGTGCTAATTTGTTACAGAAGCCACAGGAAATTGACACAGAATCTACTTGCCAAAAAAAGAAAGACCCTACTTCACATTACATATAAAAATTAACTCAAAATTGACTGTAGGCCTCAACGTAAGAGCTAAAACAATAAAACTTCTAGGAGAAAACATAGGAGAAGATCTTTTAAATCTCGAGTTAGGCAAAAAGTTCTTATATAGAGCTCCAAAATCATGAGACATAAATGAAAATATTGATAAATTTGATTTCATTAAAATTTAAAACTTTGCTCTTCAACAGACACCATGAAAGAAAGGAAAACAAACCACAGACTATAGGAAAATATTTGCAAATTATATAGCTAATGAAGGATGTGTATCCAGATATATAAATAATACAACTCAATAATAAGAATTAAAAACCCAATTTACAAATGAGTGGAAAGACTTGACATTTCCAGGAGAGCCATACCCATGGTAATAAGCACATGAAAGAGGAATTCAACATCATCATTCATGAGGAAGTTCAAATCAAAACTATGAAGAGGCATCACTACACACTCACTAGAACAGCTATCCTCAAAAATACAGAGGCCAGGCGCGGTGGCTCACACTGTAACCCTAGCATTCGGGGAGGCCGAGGCGGGAGGACTGCTTAAGCTCAGGAGTTTGAGGTTGCTGTGAGCTATGCAGATGCCATGGCACTCTAGCCCCGGCTCTATTTCAAAAAAAAAAAAAATAGTTAATACCAAGTATCATCAAGACATGAAAAACGTGGAAACTTCATACATAACTGGTGGAAATGTAAAATGGTATGACCACTTTGGGAAACAATTTGGCAGTTTCTTTAAAAAGTTAACACAAATTTACCACGTAAGCTGTAGTTCGAATGTTTGTATCCTCCTGAAACTCATATGTTGAAATCTCCTCCCCATGATGATAGCATTAAGAGGTGGGGCCTTTGGGAGATGATGAGGTCGCAGGGGTGGGGCCCTCAGGAATGGGATTAGTTCCCTTGCAAAAGAGGCCCAGGGGAGCTCCCTGGCCTATTCTACCACATGAGAACAGAAAGAGAAGGTGCCATCTATGAGAAGGTTTGCTTTTCCATTGCTTACATTTTTTAAGTTACATAAGTGATATGTATTCACATTAAACATCCAAGCAATAAGGAAGCATGCAGAATAAAACTCGAAAATCCTATTTTCACCAGTTCCACTCCCCCCAGAGGCAACTCTCCTAACAGTTTGTTGACTATCCTCCAACAACAGTTTCCAGGCATTTACATATATACCTATATTCAAACGGTTTTTTAAAAAACATAACCAGAGCAACTTCCTTTTTCAGACTTAACATAGGATTATTTCCACACCAGTACTTCATTCCTTTTAATTCTAGAGGAGTATTCTGCAGTTCAGATGTAATGCAATTTATTTGACTGGTTTTCTTTTTGTACACATTTTTTCTTTTTTTCTATTACAAATAATGCTGAAATGAACATGTAACTTTATGTACATCTGTAAGAATTTTTGTGATGTGAATTCCTAGAATTGGAATTGCTGTGTCAAAAGGTTTGCAAAGCCTTTGATAGATACCAACAAATATTTTATCAGTTACTCGTATCATAAATATTTTTTTCCTCTCTGTTATTGAATTTGTTGTCTCTCTCTCAACTGTTTCAAATTTTTGTCTTGTCAAATCTGCTAGTGTTTTCCATTGTGGCCGGGAGTTTTGCCTTGCTCAAAAAATTATCCCTATCCAAGAATTATAAAGAAACCATCCTTTACCCCAGCAATTCCAAATGCTCCCATGTGTTCACAGCTGCTTGGCGAGCTGCTTGTCTATCTCTTGGCCAAAGCTTCTCTGCTACTGTAGATTTCTAATATGTTTTCATATGTGGTAAGACAAGTCTCTTATTCTCTTTTCAAAAGACTCAGGTCTTCTTACATTCGCTCTTTTCTTTCCTAGGAGAATTCTAGAATATACTTACCATGTTTTAAAATCAGCCTGGCTGTGTCTGCAGCCACCGCTCCTGCACACATATCCATAGGCGTTAATTCTATCAGTTACAAACTGCCTGGTGAGACCAAAATGCTCCAGCCAGTTGTGTTGATGGAAGTCCCTTTTCAACCGCCAGAAAGTCCTTACGAATGGACTGAACTTCATTCATCTTTGCCCCCTCCACCTCCTGTGTCACCTGTCCCACAGGTGCTTGGTAAGCGTTTAGTGAATGGATGTCTAGGTCAAGAGCAGAGAGCTCCTGGTAAGCCTTGGGCTCTTCCTTATAGCTGCTGTGTGACCTTGAGCAATTGGCTCTACCTCTGTGGCAACTGGATTTCTCATGAATGATACAGGAACAGTTGTACAGGCGCCGCCTGCTGCACGGGGTGAGTCTTGCACCAAAAGGATGCAATGGGTGTGACGGGCTGGCAGAGTTTTAGGGAAACGCACTACAGTGAAGCTCCGTGTCTGATGAAATGAAAGGGAAGGGTGGAAATACAGGGAAAAGCCCGCAAACAAGTGAAAACCATCTTCCCCAGCTGTCTGCCATGCACCTCTGACCACCCGTGAAAGGCTCGTGCAGACGCCAGAGACATCCGGTCCATGGGACCTCTGGAAGTGTCTGGGAGAAGCCCGAGAGCCAGGGGAGCAGAACACCTCCCCAGACGGCGGATGAACCTCTGTTAGAACACCTGACAGAATCCCCAAAGAGCGCAGAGCCTAGACCCAGGACAGCCTTCCCTCCTGCTCCCCTGGTACCTTCTGGCCCCAAGCAGACAGCGGTCCCAGGCCGGAGGCTTGCAATGTACCAGATGCCGTTCTAAGCACTTTCATACGTTAGCTGATTCAGTTTTCCCGAAAATTCACATTTATGCTCGAGGACACTGAGGCACAGAGAGGCGCGGTGACTCACCGCGCTTACCCAGCCAGCAAGAAGTAGACTCTGGATAGAGCCCGGCCCCAGGCACTTTGGCCCCCGCGTCTGGGCCCCCGCCCGCCGGCCGCTCGCTCTCTTTCGCGAGCCCGCACTTGCAGCAGCCCCGGCTGCGCGCTGCGCGCTGCGTGCGGTATGCACACCCACAGCGAGGCGTCTGGAGCGATGTCCAGCTCATGTTAACGGTAGCTATTTCCAGATGCTGGAAAGTTAAGAAATGCTAACTTCTTCATAGTGTGGTGTCACTTGAAAATTCAATGATATACGTCTTTAAAAAAATAAATGAAATCCATATTAGAAAAGGAAAATGCTTTGGATACTATAAAGTACTTAATAAATTAAAGATTTATTGATTTATATTTTATGCACTCTTCTTCAGTTTTTGTATTTCATATGTCATTCTCAATCTAATTTTTTCTGTTTAATATATTTTTACATTTTTGTAACTTGCTAAAAATGTTTTATAGAGTAAAATGGGATATATTTAATTGCTATATAAGATTTATTTATTATGTCTATGTTTTATTTGTCAAATAAACACTTATTCTTACCTATTTGACTCCTTCTATTTTGTAAATAATACATTACCATTGTTTTGGGAATTATATTTTAAATTTTTATGCAACTTAATAACTGTAAATATTATTGTCTGGGTGGCTTTTAAGTGAGATACTCCCTTTAACTTTTTCAAAGATACAGATGAGGCTATTTGATGCTATTCATTATTCTTTTAAAATAAAAAAAATACAGCAAAGTAATATATGCACATGGTTAAAAAATCCAGCGGAACCAAAGGATTCCCACCCCAAGCATTCCCACCTTCAGCCACTCTCTCAGGAGGCAGCCACCTAAACCATGTTCTCTGGATTGCTTCCCAAGAACCAAACGTTTGTCTACATAACATTGCAGCCTCTTTTCTGATTTATCAACCTTCAGCAGTAACTAGGATCTCTTGTTTTGTATATATCTTTTCCCCATTTTCCTGTCCAAATTACTGCCTTTTATTTCATTCTTATAGGAGTTCCTGGTTTATGCTGTCTTATTGAACAGAAGCCTGGATTTTGATGTAGTGCAAACCATCAATTTTCTTCCTTGCAGTTTGTGCTTTTGTAGTTTTAAGGATTTCCTCAGTCCCTTAGTTCTTGATTAGTTCATCTTTCACATTTAGCACTTTAATTCATCTAGAATCTACTCCTGTATGTGGTATTAGGAGAGAACCCAGTTTTTTAAAATTCTTCATATAGTGAGACCATTTTCCTAAATCATCTTGTTTACCCATTATTGATTTTTATACCTTTATCTTATATTAAGGCTCATACAAACATGGGTGAATCTCTAAACTGTCATGTTCTCTTAGTCTGTTCAACTGTTCTTGGGCCAATTTCACTAAGTCATTATTAAAATATGGCTTTTTAGCATGACTTAATATGTTGCAGGACATACCTATATTTGTTTTCTCTAAAGTTGAATAGAAATTGATAGATTTCTATCCCTTTCTATATATTTTTTAATGAACTTAGTTTAGTCCCTCAAAAAAAAAATCCAGTGGGAATTTTAAGTGAGATTGTACTTCATTTATAGATTAATTAATCAAGATTCAACATCTCATAGTAAGTTGTCCTCTCTGAGAGTGTGGGATGTCTTTGTGTTTATTCAAGTGGTCTCTCTACCTGCTAGAGCTTTACAGTTTTCCCACAGAAGGATTTGTATTCTGGGATAATTTCTAGATATTTTATACTTTTAGCTATTGTGATTTGTACCTTACTTTTCATTATATTTACTATTAAATTATTGGTGGTATAGAGAAAGGTCATTGGTTTTTGTAAGTTGATCTCAAAAACTTGCTGAACTCGTGGAAGTGTTTTACCCCTCTGAGTAAAGTATAGAAACCTTACTTCCATTTAGGTCTCTTTGCCCTTCCAACTTTTCAAAGATAATTGTCCTAAGTGTTTCCTCTATATACATTAAGCACCACATCAAATAGCATTATAATTTTGGCTTCAAACACAAAGTATGGTTAAAGAAATTCAAGAGGTGAAGAGTGCTCTACTATGCTTACTTCTATATTTACCCATTTCATTTTTTTTTCCTTTCTGAAGATCTGATAATTTATCTATTGTCATTTTTATGTCTTAGTCTGTTACTGCCGCCATAACAAAATACCATAGGCTGGATATCTCAAACAACAGAAATGTATTTCTCACAGTTCTGGAGGCTGGAAGTTGAAGTTGTTGGCAGGGTTGGTTTCCCCTGAGGCCTCTCCCGTTGGCTTGCAGATGGCCATCTTTCTGCTGTGTCCTCACATGGCCTCTTCTCTGTGTGTAGCCCTGGTGTCCCTCCTCTTCTTACAGGGATACCAATCCTATTGAATTAGGGCCCCACCCTTATGAACTCATGTAACCTTAATTACCTCTTTAAAGGCTCTATCTACAAGTACAGTCCCATTGAGGGTTAGGGCTTCAACATATGGATCTGGTGGTAGGAGGACATAATTCAATACATAATATTTTCTTTTTGTTTGGGGACCTTCCTTTAGCCAATTTTTGGGGTAGGTCTACAGGCAACAAATTCTTAATTTTTCTTCATCTGAGAATGTCTGGTTTCCTCTTCATTTCTGAAGGATGGTCTTGCAGGATATAGTATTCATGGCTGAGAGTTTAGTGTTTTGTTTTGTTTGTTTGTTTTAATCACTTGAAAAAAATGTTATGCCATTAACTTCTGGCCTTTATGGTTTCAGATGAGAAATCTACTCTCATTCAAGTTTGTCTTACTCTGTAGGTAATGTGTCATTTATCTCTGGCTGTGTTTAAAATTTTTTTGTCTTTGGATTTTTAGAAGTTTAATTATGATGTGTCTTTGTGTGGATTTCTTTGGGTTTATCCTATTGGGTTTCACTAAGCTTTTGTAGTTTTACAACTCTTGCCAAATGTGAGAAGTTGTCAGCCATTGATTTTTTTGAGTACTTTTCTGTCCCAGGCCCACAATTTTCTCTTTTACTTCTGGAACTTCAAAGATATGAATGTTGGATACATTAGATGTTTTGTTGGATATCTATCTCACAGATCCTTGAAGCTTTGTTCATTTTTTTCAGACTATTTTTCTCTGTTTTTTAGATAGAATTAATTTTATCAATCTGTCTTCAAGTTCCCCTGTCATTTCTACTATAGTATGGAGTCTATCCAATTAGTTTTTAATTTCGATTCTTGTATTTTTTCAGCTCTAAAATTTCTATATGGTTCTTTTTTTTTCCTTTTGAGACAGAGTGTCACTCTGTTCCCCAGGCTAGAGTGAGTGCTGTGGCATTAGCCTAGCTCACAGAAACCTCAAACTCCTGGGCTCAAGGGATCTTCCTGCCTCAGCCTCCTGAGTAGCTGAGACTACAGGCATGTACCACCGTGCCTGGCTAATTTTTTCTATATATATTTTTTAGTTGTTTGGCTAATTTCTTTCTATTTTTTTAGTAGAGACGGGGTCTCACTCTTGCTCAGGCTGGTCTCGAACTTCTGAGCTCAAACTATCCACCCGCCTTGGCCTCCCAGAGTGCTAGGATTACAGGCATGAGCCACTGCACCCGGCCTCCATATGGTTCTTTTTTATAACTTTTATTTCTTTGCTAATATTTTCTATGTTTTTATTTCAAGAGAATCATAATTGCTCATTGAAGCATTCTTATTACAACTGTTTTAAAGTCCTTGTCAAATAATTTCAACATCGTATTCATTTCGGTATTGGCATCAGTTGATTTTTTCTCATTAAAAGTGTGGTTTTCCTGGTTCTTGGTATAACAAGTAAATTTTTATTGTATCATGAGCACTTTGATTTTCTGTTAGGAGACTTTGATGCTACTTAAATCTTCTATTTTAGCAGACAGTTACCCTTTTTAAATTTAATCTAGGTTCTAGCCTACTTTTGTAAGCTGTAGTTCCAATAACCAAGACAGTTGCTGTGATCTGTGTCCCCCAAAAAGCATGTATTGGAAACTTAATCATCCATGCAACAATGCTGGGGAGTGAGGCCTAATAGGAGGCATTTAGGTCATGAGGGCTCCACCCTCATGAATGGGTTAGTGCCAATTATAAGAGGGCTGGAGTCTGCAAGTTATCTCTTGCTTTCTCACACACACTCTCTTGTACTTTTGCCTCTGCCATGGGATAGCACAGTAAGGAAGCCCTCACCAGATGTGGCCACCCCCACCCCCATTCTTGGACTTCTCAGCCTCTGTAATTGTGAGCCGAATAAGTTTTTTTCTTTGTAAATTACCCAGTCTCAATTATTCTGTTAAAGCAGCAGAAAATAGACTAAAACAACAGTTTAGTTTTCAGAGCCCTTGCAATTCTATTCTGGTTTACCTAGTTCTTCTGACATTTCTGGGGCTCTCATTCAATCCCTGCTGGTGCTGCTCAAAGGAGTGGAAGTTGTTTCCCTGGGCCACATGGTGCTGCGAGGCCTCCTTCAGCCATGGAGGCAGAGAGGAACTGGAGTCACTGGGCTTCGTGCAAGTGGATTCAGGGAAGGGAGATGCTAGGCTTCGCAAGGTGTGGAGAAAAGATCGGGTCAGCCCGGCAGGATTTTGAAGGAAAACCAGGCCACCTACTTGTGCTCAGTTGCGAAGCGGGAGGTTAGAACTCCTCATCTGGGCTTCCTCTTTCCCAGTTTCTTTAGGCAGGCTTTTCTTGTCTGTCTGTCTGTCTGTGTCTGTGGAGGTTTCAGGCCTCTCTAGCACCTAATCCGGAGTCATACGAAAGATAAAAGGAAAACCATTCCTGAAGTCCTAAGGCCTCTGACCTGTCTACCTTCTTCTTTCAAGCACTCAGAATTCTTTTATCGTTGTCTATTGAATCATTTCCAGGATATTTAGGTTTTTTTCAGAGAGGCAGAGGAGGGAAAAGTGAGTCTATACTTTCTTGTTCCAGAACTGGAAGTGCCATTTAAGATTTTACAAATGAAAATGGGAATGGACCACGTAAATTCCATGGTGGCAGGAGTCCCTGCTGGGCCTTGGTACATAGTGGAACTATAATTATTTGTTGAATGAATTAATTAACAGAGTTTTCATACTTTAATTTCAGTATACTTAAGGCATTTGTAAGACAGAGCCCTATTTTCTCTGAATTCTTGGACAAGTATTTCTCAGAGTTTTAAAGCTGTATCTTCTGAGAACAAATCATGTTGGACTGGTAATCTACAAGTAAGAGGTTGGCATTTCCCAAAAGCTGATGACACTACTGCCTACTTATACCTACCCATCATCCATCCACCCATCCATTCATCTGTCCATATGTCTGTCCATCCGTCTCTCTGAATATACCTATTCATCTATCTAATCACTTTGAAGATAATTCTTTTCTCTTCCCCCAAAAGAAGAAAACTTGCTATTTATATTCAGACATACTTAGCATAAATTAGGGCTGGAAAACACCCCTTTAGCTGGAATCTTACTTCAGGAAAGATGCCAGTATTTAACATACAGAAATGACAAAATTTTTTAAATTTCTCTCTTAATAGTGCCGGTTAACATGACAGAATATCAGCATTTTTTAAAGATTTAAATGTTGAGATTTTCACTAAATCTCCTTCAGTTCACACTCCCTTTTCTGTAAATATTATGGTGACTCTCAGATGTGGCTTTTAAATGAAAGCATCTTAATTAAGCAGTAAATAACTCTACAGTGAGAGACCAACTGCCTGGGGGTGTGTTTCATAAAGGATCACACCCACTAGGTTTTGCTTTCTTAAGTCTGAATTTTATTCCCCAGTGGATACCCTACTTTTTGTATTCAAGAGATGAAATACATAAGGAATTCATTAAGAAATCAGGCTTTGGTGGGACAGCTTTGATTTGCCACTTTTGAAATATGAACCAGGTCATGGCAGTGAATGGCGCAGATCTTTTTTGGCAGCAGCATCTGGACTTGATTGTTTTAAATCAGGTTGTGGGGTGCCGGTACCCACTCCCATATGAAGCTGCTACTGCAGGCAGACCTTATATTTGAAACAATTTGGGAAATTAATATGGGTTCTAAATATTAAGAAATAATTGTATGAATGAATGTATGAATGAATTCTTGACTTTGTTGTTTCAGTACCTCATTTTTATAAGTTTTTAGAATGTTAGCTTTTATGTTTTACCTATAGTGATGGCCTTCCCACCACAAATAAATTAAACCTGTATCATTTTATTAGTACTTAATTTCATCCCTCAGAATCATAGATGATGCTAGATAGATTATTCATGAATATTTAGTAAATGAATGGAAAATTACTCCAAAATAATCTATCGTTAAAAACACGTGAGTGTGCTCTGGGAGGCAGGTGAGGTGGCTTGTGGTTACCTGCAGGCTTCACTCCCTTTTGTTTCGAGTGGTCACAAGTTTAAAACACCATCCCTAAGTGAAGTAAAACAAGAAGATAAAATTGGGTTCAACCCCAGTTTTCAGCAGCTAATGTGTACTGCTTTCTGATTTCAGGAATGTTTATTTTTAGGATAGAGTCTGGTTCAAAAAAAAAAAGAAAAGAAGAAAACACTTTCACATCTAAAGAGTTTACCAGCTATCTGTTTTCCTTCTTTTTTTTTTGTGATTAAGCATAAATTTTATTTACCCACATTTCTGTATGTGTTGCTTGATATTTTTTGGGAAAAGCCATTCCATTTTATTAGTTGGATACCCAAATACAAGCAAACTTGCAGCTTCATTTCGAATCAGAAAGAAAATGCAGCATTTACTATTCCATTTTTGTTGTTATGGAATGTTGTAAACCCCCTTCATCTCTGTCAATAAAATCTGGAAAGGGAACAATAATTTACTGCTAGGAATATTGTGGAATATCAGTTTTCAAGTTTTTTTTAATTTAAGTGACTTGTTATTTGAGTAAATGATTTGATTAAGTAGGAACATTTGTGATGTTAACACTTTTTCCTCATCTAAGAAACAGTTTCTTACATAGAGTTGGCTCTCTATATCTGTGGGTTCTGCATCCATGAATTCCACCAACTGTGGATTGAAAATATTTGGAAAAAAACCCACAATGATAAAAAATCATACAAATCAGAAATAATCTAGTGTAACACTTATTTACATAGCACTTGCATTGTATTAAGTATTATAAGTACTTAGAGATGATTTGAAGTATATGGGAGGATGTGCAGTGGTTATGTGCAAATACTATGTTGCTTTATATAAGGTACTCAAGCATCCTTGGATTTTGTTATTTGCGGGGTGAGGGGGGGGTCCTAGAAACAATCCCCCACAAAAACCAAGGGACTACTGTACTTACATTATTTAAAACAAACAGAAGATGTAAACAGATGGAAAAACCTACCTTGCTCATGGATTGGTAGAATCAATATCGTTAAAATGTCCATACTACCTAAAGTGATCTACAGAATTAATGCAATCCCGATCAAAGTCCCATTATCATTCTTCACAGATCTGGAAAAAATAATTCTACACTTTGTATGGACCCGAAAAGACCTCGTATAGCCAAAGCAATCTTAAGTAAAAAGAACAAACTGGGAGACTTTAAGCTGTACTACCAGGCTATAGTAACTAAAACAGCTTGGTACTGGCACAAAAACAGAGACATTGACCTCTGGAACAGGACTGAGAATCCAGAGATGAAACCATCTGCATATGGTAATCTAATCTTTGACAAAGCTGACAA
>CAUYSK010038011.1:0-17836 GCA_963575035.1 Avahi laniger | reverse complement strand
TAATTTCTTTCTATTTTTGGTAGAGATGGGGTCTCACTCTTGCTCAGGCTGGTCTCGAACTCCTGAGCTCAGAACGATCCGCCCACCTCGGCCTCCCAGAGTGCTAGGATTACAGGCGTGAGCCACCGCGCCCGGCCTGAGCAAGTCCTCTTCATCATCACTATCATTACCTTTACACTTGTGTGGGAGGTAGGGGAAATTGTAATTATTTTTTCCTTCTTAATTCTACAATTCTAAGAAATTCAATGAAGATAGCACTTTCGCTGCACAAGGGAAGAGAAATTTCTACTATGTTCTTGCTTCTTATTGAGCCCTCATCTTTCCTTCCTGATATGTTTTATTGAAGGAATCAGGGCAGAGTGTCACCTCATTAACCTCTAACCTATCTAGAATCAGACCTGCCTTTGGCTTATGGAGTCATCTCTGTTGAGATAGGTGATGAATGCCCCATTTTTCCCCCCGGGTTCTCAGAACCTGGAGCCCAGGACAGACATCTGGCTATGTAACCTGCAGTGGCTTTACTGACTAGCTGTCTTTTTTAATTTTATTTTTTGTTTTGAGAGAGAGCCTCACTCTGTTGCCTGGGCTAGAGTGCCGTGGCATCAGCCTAGCTCACAGCAACCTCGAATTCCTGGGCTCAAGCGATCCTCCTGCATCAGCCTCCGAGTAGCTGGGACCACAGGCATGCGCCACCATGCCTGGCTAATTTTTTCTATATATTTTTAGTTGTCCAGCTAATTTCTTTCTATTTTTAGTAGAGATGAGGTCTCGCTCTTGCTGGTCTCGAACTCCTGAGCTCAAACGATCTGCCCGCCTCAGCCTCCCAGCGTGCTAGGATTACAGGCGTGAGCCAGCACGTCCAGCCCTGATTAGCTGTCTTAAAAGTAATTTTAGAGAATGTGTTTGGGCCTCTTATTTCATCAAATAAAACAAAACAAGAACACTATTTGTTTAGTGATAGGTGATCATCAAAAATTTAAGACATGGGTCTTATGTGAAGAGACAGAGACCAAAATCAAGATTCCAAAAGTTTATTCCACATGGACTCTCAAGAACCAAGATGCTCTAGTTTGTGGCTCATTTTTTACCAGTGTGTTGATTTCATGTAAAGCTAGTAGCAAATGCTTTCATTTCAGGTTTGAAAAAAGTCAAGGTCATGTGTTTTCTAAAGATTTAGCATGCATAACAGCAACACACACCCCTCCCCAGCAAGATGTATCTTTTGAAAAACGGGAAAACAAATACATCGTTAAGGCAAAAAAGGTCTAAAATGTAGGAAGACAAGTTTCATCATAAACGAGACACTAAAGCAAGGGTTCTAAGTACCATAATACTACAGTGGAAAATAGTAAGATATTGCTCATTACTGCTAGGTATCACTTTTTATTACCCAAATAGCCTTTCCTGCTTGGGAGGAGCTACTGAAGTGCAAAGAGAAAAACAAAGTAACAGTTGAACTGGGAAGGAGGGAAGGAGAGAGAGAGAAAACTGGGTATACTTGTTCACTTACTCAGGCTGAGGGGTAGTATACAAGCTGGATCTTCAAATCACTGCAACAATTTTGCAAGAAATGTGCTTTGTATAACTCTAAACTTTGGGGATTTCAATGTTTGATTTGTTACTTTAGGTATCAATAAATTTACAAAAAAGCTTCGGAGTCCGTATGCAATTGACAACAATGAACTACTTGACTTCCTTTCCAGAGTCCCTTCAGATGTACAAGTGGTATGTAGATTTCGTTATTATTGCTATTATTTTAATATAGTGTGGCACTGGGATTTAACTTTTATATCCTTTTAATTTCCAAAGTCTTAGAAGAGCTAGGTAAAGTTAGTAACAAAGCCTGTAGCAGATTTTACCAACCAGCAATTTAGCCCACTTGAGGAGACATCCAAGAACTTACAATGGAAGCAGGTTATATAAAGAACCTACCAGGGCTGGCAGGGAGGATTCGCCTCTAAATAAGTACAGCTAGAAGTTCGTAAAGGGAAGTCATCATGACCTGAGGAAAGGAAATAGGAATATTAAATGATGGAAGCAAAATGTGCCAGTGGACACTTAAGAGAAAAACACTTTCCAGAATTTGCACGAATTAAGTAAGTCATAAACATGTATATTTTGCAGCTCAGTTGGGGGGGGTGCTGACTGCTTTTTGAAATCTGAAACACATCTCAAAAATCCTTTGAAAATAGTCGATGGTTAAGGGGCATTAAACTCAAAGGATTTCAGAGTATAACAAGAAAGGTTTACTCTTTTTTTTTTTTTGAGACAGCATCCCAGTCTGTTGCCCAGGCTAGAGTGTAATGGCATCATAACTCACTGTAACCTCAGGCTCCTGGGCTCAAGAGATTCTTCTGCCTCAAACTCTTGAGTAGCTGGAACTACAGGGGTGTGCAACCACATCCTGCTAATTTTTTGTAGAGACAGGGTCTTGATATGTTGCTCAGGCTAGTCTTGAACTCCTGAGTTCAAGTGATCCTCCTGCCTCAGCCTCCCAAAGTGCTAGAATTATAGGTGTGAGCCACCATGCCCAGCCAAGAAAGGTTTTTATCAAAATCTTAAAGCTGGGTTGCAGTGATATCTTTTCAGCTGAGTTCTTCATTTGATTTGACATTGGAGTGGCTAGATGGAGATTAAGACTCCGTTAAACAAACAAAAAATTGCAAAGAACTGTTATCCAGGCTTTCAAAATAGATTGAGGTGGTTTTGCTTTTAATGTAATATGTTATGGACAGTGAAGACCTCAGCCCATTACCAAAGTTCACATAGGGGCTTACGTGTAGTTTCTGGCAGAATTTTCCTTTTGACTCCTGCTCTATCATTCTATTGTTTTCTGCCTCCCAGCTGCAGATCCCATACAACTTCTGGAGTGAGCATTTTCTCCCCCCAAGCACAGTCTCTCATTCCTTTGCTTTTCCCTTCTTTGCCAGAAAGTGGCCACCTGACCAGTTTTTCTCTGAACTCTGTTTAAACAGGTGCAATACCAAGAACTGAAACCAGATCCTTCTCATAGCCCATATAAAAGGAAGAAAAACAATCTTGGCTAGCCAGCTCCCAGCACTGAGGAGACCAGCATCTGTTTGGGAAGATAAAAGAAAAAGCCTTCAGCCTCAGCAGCATTTCCTTTCTTTCTGCTTTTTATTTATTTTGCCTTTTTATCATGATTGAGAGAATTTGTAAATAGTGTACAAAGGCATATGTCTTTGAAAATATACTTCTATTGTACAGACTCAACTTGATAAAGGTTTAGCTACTGCTGTGTGAAAGCCTTGTTAGCTGTGGATAATAACACTGAAAGAACAAATGTAAGAATGATAACAGTGGAAGATACACATTTCTCTAATTACAAGTGGAAGAACCAGAATATTAGATTAAATACTCAACTGTGCTCTGATTAAATCTACATAAATTGTAAATGTCAATTTGATTTTAGTTTTTTTTAAATGTGACTATTTTTTATCTGAAAAGTAATCCATTACAATTTTCTATGTTTTATACATTTCAAAAGGGAGGGAAATCCCAAAGCCTGAATAATGGAACGGATGCATTTCAATTTAACATAGATTCTGACTTTAGATCCTGACATTCAATCCTGTGCAAATTACTTAGGTATGACTAGGCTGATTTTAAGCTAGTGAGTGAAGGTACATTCACCCCCATTAAGAAAATCTTCAACACTAAAAATCTGCAAACTTTCTATCATTCCATCTAAAACCTTAAAATCTCTACAGGACTACACAACATAAATACTGCCAGGTTTATAAATAATTGCCTATCTGAATTTTTATACCGACCACTACTTTAATTTGTACCAAGTTAGAAAATTAGCAACTTATTTCAGTTGTCAAAAATGCTAGCAAACTGTATCCATACTGCTTTTGGTGTCAGAGTATACTTTTGTGCATCTGAAAATATTTTAACACTCAAGTGTTCTCAGAGGGAAAAAAAATCTGCTTTCTCATTAGGTTGCTGAAATGCTTTAATGCATACTATGATTTTTGTCATAAGTGTGAATTTTAATGTAGAGGAAAATGCATTGTGCTAAGTGATATGCCAGTGTTTTATTACATTCATTTATGAAAAAAATAATCATTCTTGATAACATGAATGCATGAAAACCTGTTTTGTAAAATAAACTGCTTGGGGGTGGGGGAGATTGCCTTTACAAATATTTCACTATTTACCATAAAAGTGATACTGAAAAAATGTATTCCCAAGATTCCTAAGGTATTAATAGTTTTTATATCTAACTCCCTGGTATATCAAGGGAGCATATCTCTGGAGAAAAATAATTTGGTTGGTGAGAACATCTTACTTCCCTAACTAGGTAGGGAATTAAACTCAGTGGAGACTGTTGCAGACAAGGTTTTGCACTACTTTGTTAACAATAGATTGGGGTGGGAGTTATGCTAAAAAAAAATGTAGAAAAGCTGAGAGCAAGAAATATATATTTCACTCTAAAGGAAGATTCTTTAAAAATTCAATCTCATTGAAGCTGATTTTTAAAGTATTTTTATTTTAGAGATATGTTGTTAAATACTATTTCTTATAATAGAACTATTTTGATCTGTTTATACACTATGCTTGAAAGAATGTCAATTAAATTCCCTTTCTACAGAAAGGCTTTGACCTCAATATGCTTTATTTAGTGCATCATGTTTAAAAAAATGACATGCTTACATCCACCATCACTGTTTGTTGCTAAAACATAATACTCCATGAAGTTGTTACTACAGAAAGTTTGATGAGATAATTTGTTGGAAATAACTTTCAATTATACCTTATGTGAGATTTATGTTCTGTGCTGAAGTCTATTCCGATGTCTGTAAGCCTGATATTCTACAGCCACAGATGTATCTAGTGGATAGTAACCATTAACAGAAGACTCTTTTTGTTTGTTTCATTGTATCAAATTTCAGATGTTTATTTAGTTCAATGGTAATGTGGACAACATATTCACTGCATTAAATACAAAAAATCTTTTCCACGTATAATCAGCACTCCTTTTTTTTCGGTGGTTGAGAGAAGATGGGGATTGTGTGTATATTCTTATGACACTTGACTTGGAAAAATACAGATTTGGTTTGAACAAAAAGGCTTCTAAAACCTTGACTGTTGTATAAAACTCAGGATCTTTGGAGCGGTGAGCATCTGATAAAACTGATAGAGAAGTAACAACTAGCTTGAGGCATGAAAGTGATATTCAAGGAAATATCTCCTACCACATTTTAGAAACTACCGCAATCACAGGCTTAAAACATTATGAGTAGTAAAACTTTTAACTATTTCTTTCCCCTTCTCACATAGGTACAATTTTGTCTCTAGTGCTGCCTAACTTGCCTTAGGTTTTTTTTTTTTTTTTTGAGACAGAGTTTGGCTCTGTTGCCCTGCCTAGAGTGCCATGGCGTCAGCCTAACTCACAGCAACCTCAAACTCCTGGACTCAAGTGATCTTCCTGTCTCAGCATCCCGAGTAGCTGGGACTACAGGCATGTGCCACCATGCCCGGCTAATTTTTTCTATATATATATTTTTAGTTGTCCAGATCATTTCTTTCTATTTTTAGTAGAGATGGGGGTCTCACTCTTGCTCAGGCTGGTCTCGAACTCCTGACTTTGAGCGATCCACCCGCCTTGGCCTCCCAGAGAGCTAGGATTACAGGTGTGAGCCACCACGCCCGGCCTTGCCTTAGGTTTTGAGAGATTTGTGATGTAAATATTTCAAGATATCACAAAAAATTGAATGTCACTCCAGCATCTATTTGGACTGCTAAATATTGTAGATATTGTGAACTACTGAGTAAATTTACTGAAAGTCATTATTTATCTTTGTATTCCAAATTATTATTGCTATTAATTATGATAATTCATAATAAATGCATATTTGTGCTTATTTTAACTTTCTTCACCTATTAAAAAGAACACAGTACTTCCTATTCATTTTGGTACTGTTCCAGACTCAATTTGGAATCCTTACAGAACCTTTCAGTTTGTTTTTGAACCTTCTGTGCACGATAATCTGAGTTGGGAGATTCTTTACATGACTTTGGTTTGTGATATATTTATTGAGTAACTACTACGTGACCCTGTCACAGGCAATGGCCAAACCAATGATAGTAAAGTCCAATCTGGAGTGAAGTATAGTGAGAGCTAAATTGAACTGATACGTTTCTGAAAGTATCTTTGATGGGATTTTTATTCTGCATTTAAAAGTGAAGAGATTCAGTAGTAAGCTCTTTTATCCAGGGACCACAGGAGCTTTTTTTCCACTTTGATCTCAATAGCTATAGGTCTCCTATGCTGAAAGTAGCCTCAATTTAAAGTCTTATTCAAAGGCTGTAATTTCAGTTTATAAACTTGTTAAATGGGCCTAAATGTTTATGATGCTTTTGAGTTTGCACTTAACATTTAAAGCAAATTATAAGGTAGTTGATGCTTCAGAAAACAAGAAAGCCACCATTATACTTCTTGAAAAAGCCTCAGGTATTATGAAATTAATGCTTGTTTAAATTCTGGGTCTTTAAATGTCTAGTGTGACTGTATACAGATGCCTATTATTTGGTTTGATTAGAGTATCTAGAGTCAGCCTTTTCTAATTGCTCAGTCAAGTATGAATTACAACCACATAAAAAAACATAATGAATTCTTACAATAGTGTCATTCCTTTCAATTATAATTCTCTTTCCTGGGATGATTGTTGTAACTCACTGAAAGAATAAAACATAAAACATAACCCCTCCCCCCTTTTGGCAAAAATGTTACCCTTCTACCTCGGTTTCTACATTTATACAACAGCAATTTGTATAGTGGCAGTCATGTAAAACTTATTCCAGCTGAATGTGAGATTTAAGGAAAATCAAGGAAAATCTCTCATTAAATGGAATACTATGCAAATAAAAACTATTAAATGTTCAAAGTAGTCACAATGTAAAAACTAACACTATCATTGAAGGGTTTGCTGGAATTTAATGATTCCATCTGTGTTTTTCCAAGGGAGAGAGAATCTGAGTTAACACATTGACTGCCACACTAGAAAAAAAATTTTCTCTGGGGCCACAGTGTTTTATTAATATTACTCCTAATTATTTTTTATTATTTTTTGTTTGTGAGTTATATGCAATGCAATCCACGTTTTTAGAATTAAATCGTCAATATTGATTATAATAATAAGAACATCAACAAATAAGATTTTCATGAACCAACTGTAGGGTTTTCTTCATGAGGCCCCCAGGCTCAAAACTAGCCTGAGTTAAATACAACTCACATGGCAGTTAATGTGTTAACAACAACAGAAAAAGAGTAATTGATCTCAAATGAGTTTCAATTTATTGGGATCTTCCTTCACATTATACACTTAAGAAAACACCCTAAAACCAAAAAAAAGTGTTCTATTACATGCACAAACAGTATTTTTGTAAAGACAAGTTTTTTAATTTTTTTTTTGTGCCTCCAAATGTTACTAAAAAATTATTACTCCATTCTTTAAAAAGTAACCAAATGACACTGCCATTCTGCTTTAGTCAATTAAGTGTTATTGTATTAGGCAGAAAGCTTTGTTTCAAGAAAAAGAGAAATGGTTTAGGTAAGTAGTTGTGCCAAAGTTTTTTCAGTATGTAGCAAAATTAAAATTGTGATGTAATTCTCCCCACTGTGTTAGATTCTTCAATATTCCTTCCAAACAAAAAAGCAGTGACCAAACCTAAGTCAATGAGTAAACCTGAAAACCACCTTATTTTCTTAGGAGGAATGCGTTAAAAGAGATCCTGAGACCTGGCTGAGTGGAGTTGTTTCTTGTACTGGTGAGGAAAACTATTAATATAGGCTCGGTTTCTCTTTCTAGTCAAAGACAAGCTTCAAAATGGCTTGTGTCAACTTTAGGGATTTTATTTTGCCAGAGTTCAGATGGTGACAGGTTTGGAGGAAATGCTACAGAAAAAGGAACACACCTGGCCCCAACCACTCTTAATTGTCCTTTGCATTACTGGAGACACCTGAGACAACAGTCAGCCTTATTATAAACAGCTGGACCACAGAAGACAGGGGAAGGAAATACCAATATTTGTCCCAAGTTCAGAGATCACTTTTTAATAAAGCTATTAGAGAACTGAAACCTTGTAACTGCATTCCCTAAAAACATTTTTCTTTTACACAATAGCGATTACAACAATTCCAACTTAAAATCTGTGCTTAACTTGTAATACTGCAACCACGGAAAACAATTTATTAGCGTCAAGAACTAATAAACGCAGAAAAATTTTACTAAGGTGTAGGTATTTCCTATCATAAAGGGAGGAGTAAATTTGTGGTTTTTGTCATCTTTGTTATTTATTATAATAGGGGAAGTAGCTAACACCAATTTCTGACCAACCTTACATAATAAATAGTATGCCTACCTCTTACCTTTGTCCCGGAACTCTTACAAACTTCAGTTTCCATTAACACAGAAACCTAGCAAACCATAGTAGGGTCTTTGAAGTACATGGGAAACCACCCAAAAAGTCAAATACTATATACATTTGAAGAAGCAGTTTTTAAATAGACCACTGTGGTGTTTCATTTTATTTGTTTGAAGTTGCTGAACATTACATTTAAAATTTCTCTCTAGGATGTATTTGAAAAAAATTCCTCTCCAGAACTGAGAAAAACTTTTTGTTTTTTGATCACAAAACACCTGGCAATTTAACCAATAGTGGAACACTGACTCTTGTGGGCTAGGGTACCAGGTATTGACCATCCATTCTTGTGCACTATGATACTAATATAAAGAATGCAAATGCACTTGATTTCCCATGACTATGACAACAGCCCTGACAAGCAGATGAGAAATCTTTCCACCAAAAATATAGATCGATTGATTCTCTCTGGTATACTATAGTTGCAATGCTGGTATCCAGTGTACTTACCTAAGGCAATTGTAAAAATACTGTGTTTTGAGTTGTACAACTTAAAATAGTACAAGAAGCCATTTTTCTGGTCTTCACAGAATAGGTGCAAAATAATATGTTCTCGAGAACGGTGGCAAGACACTCTCAGATTTCTCTCTCTCAACAGCAGCTGACTGCACCTACATTAATGTTGGAAATAATAAGTTATATTATAAAATGAATTTTTTCTAGATAAATGATAGAAAAATTCTTAATAACACAGTGGTAAACTCCTTTTAAAGGCATTTAAGTTACAACCTTTGATAAACGTAGCTGTCATTTAATCTTACCAGTTTCTCTCTGATTTTCTGTGTTGAATTTGAAAAGACCCATCAGAAAACAAGTAATTCTTCGGGTTCCATGAATACTTCTAAAAGCAGAAAGATAAGTTATCATGACTCCACATGGTAATAACCACAGGACAAAGTTTAATCTTTAGCAATTTAAGAATGCTACTAAAGAGTAATGCCCTCCCCCATCCCTACCCCAACGTGGTGAGGCTCCACTTTGAAGTGGCTAAAATGAAGACTAGAGAAGCATACCAGTAAAGTGACACAAGATTCACTTTCAAAAAAGGGCATATAGTATAGTGTAATATTTGAGATCTGTATTGAATACTAATTATATTTTTAATTATATTCTACATTAAAGAAAAATGGCATATAGTAAAACTATAATTTATCATTTAAAAATCCAATATATGTCAATTTAAATAAGACAACTTCAGAAAAATTTCAAACTTATTCTTACTTAGATCAGGAGCATTACTTTCAAAATAAATTGGTTACTGGCATTATAAACAGACATAAATCATTACAAACTTGGTGAAAAAGAAATATCCAGAATTCTGTCATGTAAACATAATCAATATCAATTATATATTTATTTACAATCTTTTTCCCTATGTAATCTAATTTATAGAAAAAATGTATATTTTTTTAAGACATGGGATCTTCCTATGTCACCCATGCTGGTCTCAAACTCCTGCCTTAGCCTCCTGAGTAGCTTGGACTGTGGGCATGCACCACCAAGCCCAGCTGAGAAAATAATTTCTAATTCCATTTTTAAAAAGAAACTAAAATTAGTTAAAAATGGTATTTGGGGAATGCGTTCGACCACTTTAATAAATGGCTTTCAACCTCTCCTGAAGTCCACTTCCACCAACAGCATGACTGAGTAAGAAGTTAACATTATTTTGGTATTACAAAAGAACTCCAATGACAGGAAAATAAATGAGACATCTAGATTTGCCTAACTTTGAGGAAAGGTCTGAGTATTACCAGTCAACACAAGTTGTTTCTCACAGAAAGACAAATGCCACATGATTTTATGTATATGTGGAATCTAGGAAGAGTGATCTCATAGAAGTAGAGAGAATGGTGGTTACTGGAAGCTGGGAAGGGGAGGGGAGAAAGGAAGAGAGGGAGAGGTTGGTTAACGGGTGTAAAGTTAGATAGGAAGAATAAGTTCTGATGTCCTATTACATGGTAGGGTGACTACAGCTAATAATATATTGTATAATTCAAGATTGCTAGAAAAGCTGATCTTGGAAGTTATCACCACAAAGAAATGATAAAGGTTTGAGGTGATGGACATGCTAATTTGATCATTAAACAATGAACACATGTACTGAGACATCCCACTGTACCCCATAAACATGTACAATTACACGTCAATTATTTTTTAAAAAAAGCTGTTTCTGATGATACTATTAAAATTGAAATTTTGGCTGGGTTTTGTGGCTCAAACCTATAATCCTGGCACTTTGGAAGGCCAATGCAGGGGGATCACTTGAGGCTAGGAGTTAGAGACCAGCCTAAGCAAAAGTGAGACTCTACCTCTACAAAAAAATAAAAAAATTAGCCAGCCACCCAGGAGTTTGAGGTTGCAGTCAGCTATGATGATGCCACTGCACTCTAGTCCAGGCAACAGAGTGAGACCCCGTCTCAAACAAACAAGACAAACAAACAAAAACCAAAAACCCTGGAATTTTCTTCTTTTTGATTGAATTTCAACTAAAATAATCTTCTACAAAAAAATTATCTAGACCCTTTAGTTTATTGAATATTATTCAAAATTTCCAAAGACACATTTTATTCCTAATATTTGTCTATATGCCTTCTTCTTTACACTGACTTCAATCAATATATTAAACCATATCTCGAAATCTTAATCTCTTGATTGCTTTCAACCACAATGATTCCTAGCCATTTTTTCCCCCTCATCTCTTTCCCCAGTTTTCATCTTTATAATTTTGCTTTTAAGTTTTCATGGAAAGTTCTTTAAGACACACTTTAATTTTACTAAATTTTTACTTACTGCTCAATAATTTGGTCTCTAGTTGTCAAAGAGAAACAATGCAAAGTAGAAAAAAATTCATTTTTAGGATGAAGTCAGATACACAAGATATATAATATATTCCTTAGAAAACAAAAAACTATTATAAATCAAACTATTTTGGTCATTAGAAAAATTTATCAAGAGTCATGACATAAACCATTGCTCACGTAATCTTTGAGAAGTCACTAACAACAAACTAAGTTCTTTCTATCTGTCACCGCTTTAAGATCAATGATTTTTTTTCCAACATGACTATTTATTTCACTTTGGGACAGAATAGAGAAGCAGTGGTAATTTTAGTTCATCTACTGTCAAGACAAATGATAGCATGATAGGTGTAAATTCAAAGCTGGATTTTAGATTTTCAGTTCTGTGCAACTTACCTTCCGCAAGTGCTACACATTTCTTTTCAACCTTCTTCTTTGGTAGAACTAAATCAAATATTCCAAAGTAGTGAGCCATTCTCTATTAATGTTTAACATCCATTATATTTTGATCCAACTTAGGCACTTTGGGAAGAGGATAAGATCTACCAAGTCTAGGTTCAACATTCTAAAAAGATTTAGGGGCCATGATACAAAAACAAAACATTTGGAGGAAATGTTTTAATTCTAATTTAGGACAGCTATTTATAGATGCTTGAATAAAGGCATTTAGGGTCTATGTTAAGGCTAATACTGTATGTTATATTACATATATAAATTTATATGTTTACTTTATTAGGAATATTGTTTTCATGATAACTGATCACTAATAACTTTGCTAACTTAATACTGTTGGATCTGAATTCAGCAAGTAGTTTAAAAACCTAGGAAAGAGCTCACTATACTTCTGTTTAAAAAGGGGGGAAGGATAGATGTATCTCTTCAATAGCAAAAAGACAACATTCTAAAAAATCCCTTGTATTTAGTGCTAAGGATTGTATTGAGTTTGTTTTTTTTAAAAAACCAGTGTATTTATGATCAAAACTATATACTTACACTAAAAGAAAAGACTCATGAGTAAAGAATTCAACTATACAAAATATTGGAAATGGATTATAACACGAAAGTACTCCCAAACAACAGATTCTTCTGTTAAAAAAAGCTAATCATTTGGATTTGTACTTGGTAAATGAAACATCTCTTTTTTAAACAAATTAATAGAATGCTTTTTCCCCTCCAACAATTCACATAAATTCATAGGACTCAAGAAACCAAGAAGTGTATGGGTCTATGTTGCTTGGTGTTTTCACAAATTGGAAAGCATGAATTAAACTTTTTTTGGATGTTCTGTAAGATTAGCATTTACTATTAAAGGGCAAACATTTGATGATCAATGATGCTAAAATCTTGTGAAATGTTTGTTTCCTTTGAAAAGGTCTTTGAGTAGGATCTGCATTACCTTGAAAATATATGCTCAGAACCAAGTAAAATAATACTACAATCTTTTCTAATTAACTTATAGTCTATTAATCTCTAAATCTATATCAGAACAAATAACCCCCTAAGTATATCCTCCTACCACAATTCATTCCAACCTACAAGGTGAATTTTTTGATAACGTAATTTGATTTAAAAGGACTAGTTAACTATTCCATGTCTCCTGTTTTTGACATCACCAGGCACAGTCTAATTCCAATAATTCCATCACTGACCTTTCTAACTCAATCCACATTTGCTATAAAAACAATTATCATTCTGAGTTTTGCAAGCTCCACATCAGCATAAGGAGCAATTGGCGTGAAAGCTACGTGATAAATGCCTGAGGGAAAGAGTGCCTCATGTCACTCAAAGATGACCCCTTCCTGCTGATTAAGAAGCAACAGTGACAGGCTCTCATCAAATTCATCACTTAACTGAAAAGGTGTATAAAAGGCATAAGGATTGCACACTCTACCAATAATTTTTTTTCATGTGAAGGTATTCATTTAACTTTTATAACAGCATAAACAAAAGTAGCAAATATTTTCCGGAGTTTATGTAAAGTATCCTAGTGTTATGCATTTGTGTTTGCCTAAGAATGTGTACTAGTTCATTAAGGCTGCAAAAGCACATCCCACATCCTATCCACTTTAAAATAAAATTGCTAATACTGAGGAAAGGAATAAAGTACTAAACTCTTGAATATTCATGTTTAAAAACACTAATTATTACTGCAAATTTTAGAAACATACAAAACTGAAATTTTTTTCAACAGCATACATGAAAGACAATAAAATTCCCAATATTTAAGCCTAGTTTACCTTCCCAGACTGTGACCTCCTCTTTTTTTGTATAATCAGCCCCTGTCAAACATACCACCTGGTTTACAGCAGATGTTCAAGAAATACTGAATTCAAAACAATGATTAATAACACATTTGACTTTTATGATATTTTTCTGACCATCTTAGAATAAAATGACAGAAAATGTATACACTTGAACCACTTTATTCTGTATAGTGAAATTAAAAATTAACCCAGAAAGTTAACTTCAAAAAGTTCCTTTCTAAAAACCTGTCAGTAAACATTGCATAGGGAAAAGCTGAATTTTAACTGCTCAGAAATCTCCTTTCAGGCTTTATTTATTATAATAAGGTTTCTATAGACTTTTAATTATTATTTAATAATTCCATGGAACTATGATATCTGGCAGAGTACAATGAAGAACAGGATTACTCAGCCTTGTCTTAACTACAACTTTGAAAAGTCTCCAACTGAAAAGCTAGGGCTCAGACTATAAAATAAATTTTATTTATTTGGAATTTCTTCTTCCTATACCTCTATGATAGATATAAGGCAACAATTAGGTTGCCTAAAATAAAAGAAATAATACTGGAAAAGAGGTTTTTCATTGCAAGTTTAAATTCATACTTACTTACTGGTATTGTTAACTAGGCCCAGAACATAGTAACCCATGTTTGCTACATTGGCTTACTGAAAACTGCAATAATACTTTCTTGAAGGCAGAAACCTCAACGGTATTTGAGCGTTTCACACTTCATATCATTACCGCTTGTAGGAGCAAGCAGACAGAAGTCAATTATGAAATATTAACGTTAAGTGCAACTAAACAAATATTTCTTATGAACTAATTCAGAAAACTTCTTCTTAACAGTGCACAATCCTTAACTCATGGTGTTGATTACATCAATTACTATCTTGTCTTTTGCTTAAATGATTTATTATAACCAAAAGAAGAGGTTAAGCATTAGAAAGGAAATAATATTAAGTATCATATAATGTGATAGGCTAACTTAATTCTATCATGACAAAGATATCTAGAGTTTTTTCCATTTTACATGTAAGAAAACCAAAGCTCAGAAAAGAATTTGCTTTGTAATTTAGTTATTAAGAAACTAGACAAGGATTTGAAACTGTGTCTGATGTCAAAATCTATGTTTATAAGGTTATATTAGTTTACTAAGCAAACATGATCCCAGATGGCTTTACAGACGAAGTGAAGTGGTACTCTTTGGAATAAAAATGTTCTTATTCATCACCCAGGGAAAGCATTTTACTCCTGATTGAGCTTTTTTAAACTACCCTTGGATAGTTTCTGCTATGTCATGTTCTGATACTTTGGCAGATTAAGTAAGTAATAAAAAGGGATTTGCATAATGTCAAATTTGAAGACAAAATAGAAACAATATTTCTTACAGTGTGTGTAAAAAATTACTTATTTAAAAATGTTTTTTATATTAATGTAGTTTTCAATTTACATTATAAGCCCAGGAATATAACTGAGCATTTGTATCTTGTTAAAAAGATAAAAGTGAAGTGTGCTTCTTTAGCAGAGTAATTGCTGTAAAGTCATTGCTTTAGTTATATAAAAATGAAATGGAAGTTTTAATGTTTCCTTTCCAGCTGTATCACAATGTAACTTATTCCCACTAGTGAAGCAACTTCAATTTCAAAAGTGGTTATTATCCATACCCTTTCTTTTAGTTTAATATAAACTGCTATTAGGAAAAAACTGCAAATTGAAACATTACTACTCTGTAAATTCATACTGCACATTATGATTTTAAATAATCTCAAATCTATTACTTAGATGCCACTTATAATCTTAATATTTAATAAAACTTATTATGCAGCAGAATGTTTTCACTTACACAATATTGGTTACATGGAGCAATAATACAGCTTATACATGAACTACTAAAATAAAACAGATCAAGGGATTGAGTTGTCAGAGTTTGCATATTCATTGCATTTAGAAACCAAAAGAATATTAATTATTGTAAATCTTAGAAATGTTTATTTTAGAAACACAAAACTAAAATGCATATTTTAGCCCAACATCCTATAGAGAAGAAATAGGGAGCTACATGTTTATAGGTACACATTTGTATGAGTATCCCTGCCCATGATTCTAAGACCTAGAACACCTAAAATAAAGGGATTACATTTTGATTTGAAAAAATATTTAAATTAATTTTTTACATATATGATGGATAAATAATATCACTTTTAGAACAAAAAAAGATTAATGAAGCTAGTATATACTAAACAAAACTATTTTTACTCGAGTCAAATTTTACACACTGGAAAAAGAGGCTGATACAATAGTTTTGCAGTTCTTTTAAAAGTGCTTTTAAAATTCAGCAAGGCTGCCAAGTCTGTCAATAAATAAATTAAAATTTGTCAATAAAATATGAAGTCCATAATAAGTGACAATACAAGGTTGAACAGGTTTAGTAAATTGATCCATACTTTTTAGCACCATCATGAAAACTCTGTGACTGATCGACACAACATTTCCAGTGTTACCAATAAGGCCTCAGTGTGTACTCCAGGACATACTTTCAAATTCTCAGGCAGTTCCCTAAGAACATTTGGGAGCTTCTGCAATGTCTTTATATTTCTAGCATAAAGATCCAATAACCAGTCAGTATGAGCACTGGTGGTTTCTTTATAACTTTTACAAGCCATAAGTAGTTCATTTAGATGAGTTAACCCTTTGAAAGCTAAGATGAACTCTGAAGATAAATCAAAAATTGAACAAAAATTTAGCAGCATCCTACTAAGTAAAAATGAACGAAATTCAAGTTGCTGGTGATGAAAATGTTTCTCTGCTTGTGCATGAAAGTTTTCCACTGTATCTTCTATTTTTGTAATAGCAAATAGTTCTTCCTTGATTTGAGGTGACACCACGTAATCCAAGGGCAATTCCCCTTTAGAAGTCCTCTGTTGTAAAAGCACTGGGCCTGTGAAAAAGAAAATGCAAAATGTTAAAACATTTTTATTTGGCACCTTAACAGCTGTTTTCTTCTCTCTTTTTTCCCAAAGCATCCAGAGCTCTTTTTATCTCTGTTTACAATCATATTCTTCATGAATTCATGTTGACATAAGTGGCTGGCTATACACATATTGACTTATAAAGGTACATTTAAAAAAAAACAAAATTATAGTCAACTGCCTAATAAGGTTTGCCTAAAAGTACATGCCTTCGTTATATAAATTATATAACTATAAATTTAAAAAAGCATTTATAAAACGTGATCAACTGGCATCTTAAAATAGGAATTTCAGTGTTTTCAGAAGAAATTAACAAAATATATTCATCTTAAATTCTGTGTGAGCATCTTAAAAGTGTCTCATAATATCACCAAGAGGAAAAAGCAATGCCCTTTCCATTGCTGATAAGTGATTCTGGCAGTGCAAAAACTACAAAACCTTGTATAGACAGAGAACACATTTTCCATTTTACCCTTGCTATGTTCAGTTTTTAGTACAGGTAACTGATTCACAAAAGTTACATGTTAATTCCACTGAAAAAGACTCATCCATCCATCCTAGTTAAACTTACCTAACTACTTAGAAAGTATTGCAGATAGAGTTTAGGCCCTAGGTACTAAAGGATGATGTGGGAGGGACAAAACAACAATGACTCAGTATTTGATCACAAAGCAAAACATAGAAGTACTTTGTGCCTTCATCAGTCAAATCTTGTAACTATTTATGTACTTGGCCATAAAAATGTTGCAGAGGATATAAAGGTTTTAGTACTAGCAGACATAATTAGAAGGTCTTATCATTATTACATAGATCATTTTTTCAGAGAATAAGAATAGAATATAACTGCTAAAACTCTTAATGACAACTCTGATCAGACATATAGTGGCCTAGACATAAAATGTATTTAATATAAAAGATCAACCATTGACAATATATGATTAGTGTGTAATTTATAGAAAAAAGAATTCTAAATCAAAATTAGGGTTCCTTTCCATTGTGCTGACATCTCAAAAATATGAAATACACTTCAAGTTACTCTTATTAAAAAAATAAAATAGGCTGGGCGCGGTGGCTCACGACTGTAATCCTAGCACTCTGGGAGGCCGAGGCAGGTGGATTGCTCAAGGTCAGGAGTTCGAGACCAGCCTGAGCAAGAGCGAGACTCCGTCTCTACCAAAAAATAGAAAGAAATGATCTGGACAACTAAAAATATACATATAGAAAAAATTAGCTGGGCATGGTGGCACATGCCTGTAGTCCCAGCTACTCGGGAGGCTGAGGCAGTAGAATCGCTTGAGCCCAGGAGTTTGAGGTTGCTGTGAGCTAGGCTGATGCCACGGCACTCTACTCCGGGCAACAGAGTGAGACTCTGTC
>CAUYSK010038007.1:0-24979 GCA_963575035.1 Avahi laniger | reverse complement strand
TATTTTTAGTTGTCCAATTAATTTCTTTCTATTTTTAGTAGAGACGGGGTCTCGCTCTTGCTCAGGCTGGTTTCGAACTCCTGAGCTCAAACAATCCGCCCGCCTTGGCCTCCCAGAGAGCTAGGATTACAGGCATGAGCCACCGCGCCCGGCCCTCCTATCTCTTCTTACCTGTACTTATTACCCCCTGCCTGCCTGTGACCCTGCCCTTCACTCCCAATCAGACCCCAGCCCCTAATTCCAATCCTAATGTTTCAGG
The DNA here is from genome assembly GCA_963575035.1 of Avahi laniger. Lineage (NCBI taxonomy): Eukaryota > Metazoa > Chordata > Mammalia > Primates > Indriidae > Avahi > Avahi laniger. The sequence goes on along the minus strand of CAUYSK010038007.1, from coordinate 24,720 downwards.
TCCAGTTCAAACCTCAGTGCCTCCTCTAGGAGGCTGTTCCCAGCCATGCAAGCAGGACAGCCACCTCCTCAACTTGACTTGCATTATAGTGTGAACCACACACACACGGGGTGTGTACTCGCCCACATTATTTCCTGATTATTTCTCTTTTTCCCCACTTTTTATTATAAACCTTGAGGTCTGAGGAAGCCTTTAATTCCCAGGTCCCACTGGTTCTTGAACAGAGCTGGATATGAAGTAGCCACTTAATAAATAAGCACACATTGGACAGCTGTTTGATGACAGGAAAAAAAACATTTGGAAAATAAGGCCTTTCTTGTGTCTCAAGTTTCCAACAGGAAGAAAGGGTCATCTTAATCCTGCTATAAATCCAGTTTGGGAACAACTTTCTCTTAGTCAGAAAACTGCTCTTGCAGAGCTAAGGCCAAAAACTGGCAATGGACAGCAAGAATCAGCCAAAAGTTTTTAAACGCAATCAAAATACATGAGAAGTATATGAAAAAAATAGTCCAATATTATCAAAAATTTAATAACATAAGCCCTTTATTTGTACATCACTCAAGTTTGCAAGACACTTTCCCAGCTATTGTTTCATTTTATCCTCATAAAAACCTTAAGAGATGTCTGTAGCAAACGTAATTTCCTCAATAAGAAAAGAAACAAGAGACCCAAAGGTTCGAGTGACTTGGCACATTTTCCAGAACTAGCTGCTGAGCACGCAGAACCCAAATAAAGATTTGGGTTTCCTTATTCCCAGTCAAAAATCCTTCTGCAGAATCATATACCGTTGAGGCATGGGTAACGAAAGTCAGTTCTGGACATATTAATAGGTACAGAGAACACTGGCTTGGAGTAAGACAGACCTGGGTTCAAATCCCTCCTGAGCCTCAGCTTCCAATGTGCAAAATAAACACAAAATTGCCTCTATTTCATAGAGTCACTGTTGATAAAAGCAATCCATTACAATGCTGAGCACAGTTCTCAGGAGGTGACTGATAAATGGCAACTGTTTAATATTATGGCTATAGCCATTAAGATTCTAACACAGAATATCCTTATTAAGAACCTATTACCTTCCCAGCCTGTCCACTGTTAGATAATGTGATTCCTTGATGTATAAGCATTCTTGTTCATTCTAGCTCAGTGTGCATTTTTTTCTTTGATTTCTTCATTTTAAAATAGCTCACATGCCAGGAAATCCAATACAGAATTAGGGGCACACAAATTTTATTACGCCTAAAACCCTGGATACAGCCAGCCTCCCGGCGCTCACACGGGGCAGCTCACTCTCTAGTCACGCCAACTCGAAAATTTCAAAAAACCCTGAAAGACTAACATTTTAGGGCCCTGACAGTCAATCTCCCTGGCATTTATTTCCAAAGCCCAGGAAACAATAGGGCAGACAATGAATTATTTATCAGAAACGAGGAAGCATGAGCCTTTTAGGTTTATGAGGAATGCAACATCCCCTGTGCAGGGACAGACTGCATCCTGTTCCACAATGCCAGGCACCGGGGAGGCTTAAGCCATCCCAAGCCTGCTCCTTGTGGTTTTATCAGCTGTACCATGGAAATGTCACGTAAATAACAGCAATAATTAATAATTACAAAGCACATATATCTCAGGTGTCGTGCATTTCCTCATTTAATCCCCAAGGGAGGCATCAGTATTATCCCCATTATATAGTTGAGGACACTGAGGCTTAAGAAGGTTAATTAATTAGCACCAAGGTCACAAAACTAATAAGTGGCAGAGGCAGGATTTGAACTCAGATCTGTTTTCCCTGGAGTCAGTGAACTTCACACCCATGTCCTAGCAAATCCTTTGCCTAGTTCAGTTAATATCAGAGCACAGAAATAACCTACTTTGACCTCTACTCTAAGTTCTGCAGGAAAACGATAGTCTCTTGTAGCTACAAGCCTGGGTGTGATCCCACGCCCTGGGCTGGAGAGCACATGGATATACAGAAGCATTGGGCACCCACCCCGGAGTAATGCATCATGTATGAAATGCATTTGTCCAAGAACCTATGAAAAAGGCTGGTTTCTTATCTCCCTTTGACAGATGACAAAAGTCACAGCCTGGAGGGACCAAGCCACTCACCTTAGCCCCCAGCAGGGCCTAGAGGCTGTGGTGCAGGCTGTGGCCTGAGGTGCGAGTGGGAATTCTCCAGGGCCAAGCTCCACCAGCCCAGTGTGTGCTTGGACACTGGCCGCATCAGCCCTCAGCACATTTTTGTTTGTTCATCCAGAAAGAGTGCCTGTTACTAACTCGTCTTCCCAGAATGGGGGCACGTTTTGTAATCTACACAAAGGCACCGTACACACCATCCAAGGCCCCAGCAATCGTGTGAAAGCTCAGGATTGGAGCCTAAGTCTATCTGATTCCAAGCCGCATGCCCTTTCCACTCCACGCGCTGACAAGAGGAGATTAGAGGGCTCACGACATCCCTACGTACCCTCACAATGACTTTATCTGCGATAAACACCCAGGAGAGACAACACGTAGATTTAAAAGTAGACATCAACCTTCCAGGGAAGCCTCCTTTTACCCTCAGCAGCCCGGAATGAACCCCAGAGAAGCCCTCAGCCGGCTGCACCAAAACTGCCTCTTTGCCTACCTGCCATCCACCAGCCAGGGGCAGAACCGACAGGAACAGTGCCTGGGCCCCTACAGCCTGAGCCCTAGCACAGCACCCACGCATACAGCAGGCATACAATAAATGGTTAATGAATAAAGAAGTGGAAGGAGGGAAGGGAGAGGAAAAGGAAAGATAAAAAAGAGAGGGAAGAGTTTCTACTGAGGGTCTGAAATGAGAGGGAAGATGGAAGGACTAAAACGAGGCCCTCAGGAGACCCATGTGGATCCTTCCTCCAGCCAGCACAGGTCCCCAGCCCCCATCAGGGTGCATGAACACCACGCACACGCTCTCACACACACACTCCTCTCTCACAAACATGCCCACATACACGAGCACACATGCCCACAGATCTCGTCACACATTCACATGCACGCATTCTCTTATGCACACACACACACAGAGAATGAGTCTGGCCCACAAGATAACTTCTTGGATCATAGCCAGAGGTTTGATTAGGGAGAGAGGAGAATGAAAGGTCCTTCTGCAGACCACTTCCTACATGAGCAAAAAAGATTAAAAGGCTATAAAATAAACCAGAGGATTTAGAAGCCTTCATGTTATAAAGGGAGACCAAAATAATAAATCAATTACTACTGAGTTAAAGGTGCAATTAAACCATTTCAAGTATCTCTCAACTTAAAATGAATCGTGAAGGTTAAACCTGAATGGAAATCATTAGAGAGAAACTAAGCCTCTACAAGCTTCAAATTTTATGAACTTTCGCAAAGAGAAAAGGAAAGACTTGAGTTCTTAGTGAAAGACTTTTTAAGAAATTTTCTTATATTAAAAGGCTGAGTTTAATTAAGGAGTTAAGAAATACTTTTTAAAATTAAACTACACAGGCAACTAATCTTTCAGTATACATACCCATACAAAATGAAAATGTATTCAAGAAGAATTTAAGTCAAAAGTAAATTATTTAATAAAGGAAAATAATTTATAAAAATAGTTTGGGCAGGCATGGTGGCTCACATCTATAATCACAGCACCCTGGGAGGCCAAGAAGAGAGGATCACTTGAAGCCAGGATTTTAAGACCAATCTGGGCAACATATCAAGACCCCATCTCTACAAAAAAATAAAATAATTAGCCGGGCATGGTGGCATGTGGCTGCAGTCCCAGGTACTCTGGAGGCTAAAGCAGAAGGATTGTTTGAGCCTAGGAGTTGGAGGTTATTGTGAGCTACCACCATGCCACCATGCTCCAGCCTGGGCAACAGAGCAAGACCCTGTCTATTAAAAAAAAAAAAGGTAAGAATTTGATTATACTAAGACTACCAAAAGAACACAAAAATACCATCAGAACAGCTGGGCCTAAATTCCACTCTCTCACTTACTAAATAGGTAACCTTATATATGTTGTTTTAACTCCTCTGAGTCTCTAAACCACATATTGCTCAATTATATAATCTGGGCAATAGCCAGGAAATAAAAGACTTGAAAAAAACTTATAATCCAACAAAACCTAAAACATACAGAACATGTCACTCAACAATAGCAGAATGCAAATTCTTCTGGAGTGCAAATGGAACACTCTCCAGGATAGACCACATGTTAGGCCATAAATCAAGTCTCAATAAATTTAAAAGAAGTGAAATCATACAAAATGTGTGGAATGAAATTAGAAATAAATACGAAGAAATTCAGGAAATTCAAAAATTTATGGAAATTAAATGGCATTCCTAAATAACCAATGGGCCAAAAAGAAATCATAAGAGAAATCAAAAATACTTTGAGATGAACAAAACAAAAACATGACATACCAAAACTTACGGGATGGAGCAAAGGGAGTTCTAAGGGGAAAGTTTATGCCTATAAAAGCATACTTTAGAAAAAAAGAAAAAAAATCTCAAACAATCTAACTTTACAACTCAAGGACTTAAAAAAGAAGAAGAAACAAAGCTTAAAGTTAGTAGAAGGAAGGAAATAATAAAAATTAGAGCAGAAATAAATGAAATAGAAAATCAAGAGAAAAGATCACTAAAACTAAGAGTTGGTTTTTTGAAAAGATAAACACAAGTGACAAACTCTTAGCTAGATGAGCCAAGAAAAAGAGAGGCTTAGCTAGACTAACCAGAAAAAAAAGAGTGAGGCTTTCTCCCCAAGAACAGGAACAAAACAAGAGTGTCTACTCTTACCCTTTCTAGTCAACATCATACTGGAGTTTCTAGCAGGGCATTAGGCAAGAAAATTAAATACAAGGCACCCAGATTTCAAAGGAAGAAGTAAAATTATCTCTATTCACAGATGACAAGATTATTTATATAGACCTCTAAGGAATCCATTAAAACACTATCAGATCTAATAAACAACTTCAGCAAGGTTGACATAATATCAGTATACAAATAATAGTCATATTTATAAACTAGTAATCAACACCTGAAAATGAAATTAAGAAAACAATTCCACTTACAGTAGCATCAAAAAGAATAAAACACTTAGGAATTAAAGTAACTAAGAAGGTGGCAGACTTGTACACTGAAAAACACAACACGTTGTTGAAAGAAATTAAAAATAACCTAAATAAATGGAAAGACATCCCATGTTCTTGGGTTGGAAGGTTTAATATTGTTAAGATCGCAACAGTTCCCAAACTGATCTACAGATCACAAGCAATCTTTACCAAATTCCAATTGCCTTTTTTTAAAAAAACAGACAACCTGATCCTAAAATTCATATGAAATTGCAAAAGGCCAAAGCAATCTTAATAAAGAAAAACAAAGTTGGAACACTCAAACTTCCTTATTTCAAAACTTACTACAAAGCTCCAGTCATCTAAACAGTACGGTATTGGCATGAGGAGAGAAATATTGATCAACAGAATTAAGAGTCTAGGATTAAACTCATACATCTATAGTCTATTGATTTTTTGGAAAGGGTGCCAAGAACACCCAATAAGAATAGTCCTGTCAACAAATGGTGCTGGGACAATTGGATAGCCACATGCAAAAGAATTAATTTAGAATGCTACCTCACACTGTATATAAAAATGAATTCAAAATGTATCAAAGACCTAAATGCTCAACATCATTAATCAGCAAAGAAATGCAAATCAAAACCACAACGAGATACCCAAATCAAAATGTAAAAATTGACAAGTATTAGCAAGGACATAAAGAAACTGAATCCCTTATACATTTGTTACTAAAAATGTAAAATGATGCATTTCCTACATAAAACAGTTTGGCAGTCCTCAAAAACTTAAATATGTTAAGCATTAAAGCTCAAGAAAAAAAAAACCTTAAATACAGAATTACCATATAACCCAGCAACCCTACTCCTAGGTATAAATATACCCAAATGAAATGAAAACAAATATCCATGCAAAAATTTACACACAAATGCTCATAGAAGCATTATTCATAATAGACAAAAAATAGAAACTACTCAAATGTCCATCAAGAGATGAATAGATGAACAAAATGTAGTATATTCACACAACGAAATATCATTCAGTCATAAAGAAGGAATGAGTTCTGATACGTGCTACAATATGGAGGAATCCTGAAAACAGGCTAAGTGAAAGAAGCCAAACATAAAAGGCCACATATTGTATGATTGTATTTATATGAAATTTACAAAATAGGAAAATCCATAGGGACAGAAGGTAGGTTAGTTGTTTCTAAGGCACAGGGAGAAGAAGAAATGGGGGGTGGTGACTGCTTAATGGGTACAGTGTTTCTTTTTGAAGTGATGAAAATGTTCTAGAATTGGGTAGCTGTGGTAGTTGCACAACATTGTGAATATACTGAAAACCACTGAATTTTACATTTTAAAACTGTTAAAATGGCAAAAATTTATTTTATGTGTATTTTATTTCAAAACAAACAGGTGAAAAAAGAATTAGTGAACTGGAAAATAGGTCAGAAGAAAATACTCAGAATGCAGCACAAAGAGACAAAACCACGGAAAATATAGAAGTTAGGATAAAAGTACAGAGAAGGGCTATAGCACATATTTAATTTGGGTCTCAGGAAGAGGAGAGAAAGATAATGAAGCAGAAGGAATATTAGGAGGTATAATATTTCATACTTTTCTAAAACTTATAAAAATCATATATGTATAGGTTGTAAGAAAGCAAACTAACATCAAGTGGGATAATTTTTTTAATCCTACCTAGATACATAACAGTGAAACTTTAGAAAACCAAAAACGTAAAGACCAGAGAATAAAAAGTGTTTAAAGGAATGATAGATTGACAGGTGACATCCATCAACAACAACAGAAGAGACTGTGAAATAAATACATACAGTGTACTGAAAGGGGGGAAATGCCAACCTAAAATTCTATCTCCAGCAAAAACATATTTTAAAAATAACACAATATAAAGACCATATCAGACAGACAAAAACCAGGAAAGCTCATAACCAGCAGTCAATTTAGATTTCCTTACAAAGAAATTTAAAGAGTTTTCTATAGCAGAAAAAAAATGATTCAAGATGAACAGATGGAGATCCAAGGACTGAAGAGCCAGTGGGTATAAACATGTAGGTTAATCTAAATGAACATTCACTGTGTAAAATAATAAGTACCAGGCATTATAAGGTTTAAAATGAGTATACACAAATTTCATAAAGATAAATAGTCTCTATACAAAGAGCTTCTATAAATCAATAAAAAGTAAATAGAAAATAAATAGCTGATATGAATGGCAATTCACAGAAGTGTAAATGGCCATTAAACATATTGAGCATGGTCAATCTCACTAATGACCAACAAAATGAAAATTAAAATAATACACTTTTTTTGTCTATCAAATTGGCAAAAAACTCTTTAAAAATATGATAACGTCCTTGGGTTGGTATGGAAAAACAGAAGATCTTAGATCCCAGTGAGAATATAAATTGGTAAAACCTTTTCAGAGAACATTCTGATAGAACCTAGCAAACTTTTAAGTGAGCATACTCTCTACACAAGCAATTCTTCTAGGAATATAGCCAACATAAATACACAATATGCAATGATATTTACAACAATATTCACTCTAACGTTGTTTATAATAGCACAAAGTTGGAGAGAAGATAAATGTCATCAAGAAAGGTTAACTAAATTATGCATTCATCCCTAGAAGGAAGTACTGTATAGACAGTAAAAAAGAATTAGATGTTAATAATACTGTATTGTAGTCTTGAAATTTGCTAAGAAAATAGATCTTAAATGCAATATTATTTCTAGAAATTTGGGGGACAGTTAGGGAGATGTACCTTCTCATTTTTATTATTTTAACTTCTTTACAGAAAAACCTCATTACTCCTGTAATCAGTGAGGAAAAGTATAAAGGAAAAATATAATTGCTTTGATAGGTTTACCCACACGGTATTTGCCCAGGAGAAGCATCAAAGTCTGCCAGCAGAAGTTAAGGGAGCTTTACAAGTATGGGTTCATCTGCAATACCAAGGAGGGAAAAAAAAGGCAGGGGCCTAGAGAACCTGTTCTGCAAATCTCCAGCTGTTCAGCTACAGATGGGACCCACAGTACCAAGAGGAGGAGGATGAACCCACCTGTGAATTCATGCTGCCAGAGCAATGCACAGGAAGTCAGGGGGCCTCTGCTAGTCAGAAGGGTCTCCAGGTCAAATAAGCTCACAGAGCTCTGGTTTGGGTGAAGGGGAGCCACTGAAGTTTCTTGAGCAAGGGGTGACAGGTTGGACTGAGCGAGGGCAGCAAGGAAGCAAATGATGACAATAGGTGATTCATTCATTCAACACACAAGGAAGGGGCTGTTCCACACATCAGGCCTGTGCCAGAACCTGGGGCTAAGAGCTGAAATAGCCAAAATCTCTTCCTCAGGGCTTCCGCTGACAAGCTAGAGAGAGAGAGAATGAAAGCACAACCAGGAAGGATGGAACCCAGATGCGTCTGTGGGGTCCTGAGAGCCCACAGAAAGGGCCTCTAGCGCCACCTGGGGCCAGGGAAGAGTCCCTCAAGGTGACCCCAAGCTAAAAGAGTCCTAGGATCACAGAGGAGTAAGCGAGGCAGAGGCACCTACAGGGGCTTCCCAGGCAGAGGGGTGGCCTTTGAATTTGGTCAGGTTGCGGATGGTGAAGAGAGGAAGGGCATGTTTATGGGGGCTAGTCGCGGGGGAGGCGAAGAGGGCAGCAGATCTCTAGGGAGAGGGAACCATGCAGGATGAGCTCCTGTGTGGATATACACCTCTCTCCAACATTGCTAAGGATGGGAGGGTAGAAATGAGAACATGTACCTTACAAAACACACATGACTCCATGTGCAAGTCTACCTACTTCATTATCAAGTCTTATTTGTAAAGGGAATGAAATGTTTTTTCTCTTATTCACATCTCATTTTAGAAAGAAGAAAATCTTAATAAGCAAAGCTGAATAAAAACAGAACTAAAAGCTTTGCAAGAGCCACTCTCGAAGTTTTTTCCATGTTAATCCACATGACTTCTATCTGCCATAGGAATTTGCAGAAGAGATTATCCAGTTTTCTGAATTCATATATGTTCAAGCCCAGAGGCAGGTACACAAACATTCAAAGTTCTTTACTGAAGCCTTGGTCCCCTCCGTCTGTGAAGCTACAGTCTCCAGAAAGCCAGGGCACTTTCACAGAAAGGAGGTGGCCGGGGGCATTGTGGAAGTCGGGAAGCATCTCCCCTGGCGTCAGGACGCAGAGGCCATGTTACTCCCGGACTGGGCAGGCAGAGGGAGGGTGCTGAGCTGTGAGGCCCCAGCAGTAGGCAGATTCTGACCCTTAGTGCCCACATAAACCTTCACCCCAAAGCGAAGAGTACTAAATGTCTGCTGTGGGTTGAGATGGGGTTACATGTAACTGTACCCCTCAATCCTGCTTTCTCTAAATGCAGAGAGGCCAAGTCTACTCACAAGGCCCATGAGGGGCTGAGGCTCGCTGTAGACACACCACGAATATCAGGTGATGGTGATAACGATACAAACACTAATTGCTCCTCCTTATTGCCTCCCCTCCCCCCCTCCCCCCCACACTTTCCATCCATTTCGCAAATGAGACTGCCTATATATTACCAGAGGATGAACTCCAACATATATTATTGAGTGAAAAAAGCAAGACAGGGAACAGTACACACAGCATGATACATTTTACCTAAGGGGGGGGCGATATAAATGTACATATTTGTGTGCTTATATATTTTTTTAAATGGAAGGACAAGCCGAGACCTAAAAAAAGTTACCTATAGGAGAAAAAACCAGATAGAAAGGATGGAAATCAGGTCTTTTCTGAATGTACCTTGTTTTATGCATTTGACTTTGATACCACGTAAATATTTTACATCATTATAAAACAAATTAAAATGAGATACAATGAAAAAAAGAAAGCACCTAGCTTCAGGTGCTGGATTTTCTCAGTTTTTCACTTTATGCATGAACAGTAACTAGCAGAACTTCCCAACTTCCCAACAACTTAATTCTCTGTCAGGTACATTTCTTCAAGCACCCTGGGAATGGCCAGAGGGACTTGTTAACGGAAACAGTTTTTGTCTGGAATCTCTCCTTGTTAACAGTGTCCGACAGATGATCAATAGCCAGCCTGTTTAGAAATGCCAGTCTGAATATTCCCAGGAAAGGACAACTGGATCATTAGTGTGGCTAATGAATCCTACGATGGGACATTTACTGCTGTATCCTGGGCTTCTGCACAAGAGACTGGCTGCTGTCCCTCATCACGTAAAAATAGTTTTGTGGGGGATTTTCGCAACTGTTCCTCCTGTACTATATATAATATTTTCTTTGTCTTTGGGGACCTAATTACAGTACCTGGATGGTTTCTCTAATCCATGCACCTGCTGCATCTGACACCAATCAGTGGGAGATGTCTGGATGCTGCAGACAAGATGTATCTTACTTTGCACACAGACTGTGACCCTGATTCTGTGGGAACCAAAGCTTTGCAATTTGAATCCTTATTCCAGGTTTATACGACCAGCTTAGAAATGTTTCTAAGATTATATACACTTGTTTATTAATCATATATGTTTGAACAACACTTATTGTTGTCTGTGTGCCAGGCATCATCCTAGGTACCACAGGTATATTTTTTGACTTAATCCTCACAGGCCTCCTTGGAACTGGCATATTGGTCTTCAATGTTCATATCAGCAAAGTGAGGGTTGGAGAAGTAGCATGGGTTGCTTCTGGTAAACCATGCAGCTAGCAGGTACTGGAGTTGGATTAAACCCACACTTGTCTGACAATGAGCTCATGCTTTTCACACTGTTGGATACTGCCACCTCCTTTCTTTCTTTCATTCATTCATTCATTCATCTACGAACCAGGCACCGGAGGAGTACCCTACGGGGGCCAGGTATGGGGAATTCGGAGAGACAGCTTATTTGATCAGATCTACAACTGGACAATTATTGTCACTTCCGGGTCAGAGACGTGGAATTTCTAGGTTTCTGCTATGCTCACGAAACAGAGAGCTGGCATGAAAGTATTTGAGAGCAAACCGACATCAACAGGCACCCTGCCCCGCCCCGTTCCCTTACCATCTCCAATTTTGCTTGGGTTGGGGGGTTCAGGAGTGCTCAGAGGCCTAAGGGGAATAATGATCTCATCAACATTAACCCCTTCTTCCATGTGCTTCTCAGAAACGTGGGAGAGGAGTTCCGACTGGTTTGGTGAGAAAAGGTTACAACATTTACACATGAAGATGGGCGTGTTTTCTGTAAGAAATAAAAAGAAAAATATGGTAAGTTCATCTCCACATACAGTAATTCCTTCTAATTGCAAAGAACACACTGAAGGCTGCCCCTCGGGGCAATCACCAGGCTCTACCAGAGTGTGTCCCTCTGGCGGACACCTCCACTCCAGGCAGCGTACTTCCATCTTCAGGGGGCTCCAGTTGCCAGAAAGTTCTTTCTTCAGTATTTCAAAATCTCCATCCTTTTGCATAGTGTCTAATATGGACTTCCCAGTTACCCAAATCTGGTCAACAGCCCAGATTTCAATATAGGTACAGTCAAGAAAAAATGAATTTGCAACTTAAAAAATTAAATCCTACTCCTCAAATGAAGGAACTGCACTGACGGCAATTAAGTATGCTTGCTAGATGCTCTCAAATTAGGTACAAGGAAAAATTGACCAAAATAGCATTTCTCAAGAGCCAAGACACCTTTCAATGAAAGGATGGGAATCTGCTCCTTTTTTTAAGCCACTTAATTCCTATTTAATGCATTATCATCATTCACAAACATTTACTAATAGTTCATTATGTTCATCCCATACTGGGCAAGAAGACATAATGAGAGAAAAAGAACACTCATTTTTGAATCTAATAAAATAATTATACAAAATATTAAGTTTAGGATCTAGGCCAGGCATGGTGGCTCATGTCTGTATAATCCCAGCACTTTGAAAGGCTAAGGCAGGAGAATCACTTGAGATCAGGAGTTTGAGACCAACCTGGGCGACATAGTGACACCTCATCTCTACAAATTTTTAAAACATTAGCCTGTCATGACGGTGGACACTTGTAGTCCCAACTACTCCGGAGGCTGAGGTGGGAGGATCCCTTGATCCCAGGCTGCAGTGAGCTATGATCACACCACTGCACTCCAGCCTGGGCAACAGAGCTAGACCTTGTATCTAAAAAAAAAAAAAAAAAAAAAGAAGTACAGGCACCCTTATTGCCTGTATCTGGGAACACTGATCCCATAGCCCTTCCTGGGAAGGTTACTGGACAAAGGACACATAAAGGCTTGTGTGTGCAGAACCCATCCCCTCCCACCCACTCAACAACACTGTTCCAGTCATGTTGGCTTCTTCTCTCTCTACTGGATCTCTCCATTGGCCTGTGAACACGTTCCTATTCTTCCATCTTAAAACAAAAACCTCTCTTGTCCCTATCCCGTTTCTCTCCTTCTCTTACAGCAAAACTCCCCTAGCAAGAAGGGGAAATGAGGAAGAAAGGCGCCAGGCCAGCACAGCATCTCAGGGTGAGGGCAGAAGCCCCACAGGGCACTGCGGCCACAGGAGTGAGCCCCTCTGAATCTACAGAAAGGCTTTCACCATGAACAAGCAGGGAAAGTAATGACCTAAGAGAATTCTTTCCTACCAAACAACACACGAAATCGAAATTTAACAAAGCAGAACACTGCTTCGTCAATGAAAATGTCTCATGAATACTGCCAATCGATATATTTTTAAGAAATGTTTTATTCCTAAGGAACCCAAAATGCTTCCGAACCAAGAAGAGATTTCGGTAAGACTTTTTTCTTTACATAAAGCCATGTCATTTTCAACATGCTTCCTGCTGATCCTACAATAATCCAATGATTTAGGCAAAAAGTTTGTAATTCCCAGTCCACAAGTGAGGAAACTGGCTGAGAGAGGATATGCACCTTGCTCGAGTCAGAGCGGCAGGAGCAGGGCCAGACCCTCTACTATTAATACTTGAGTCTGACACGAAGTCTTTTGGCTGCAGACCATGAGCTGAGTTACCTCAAGTTACAGTCGAAATACTTAGGACCCTACACCTGGTCACATCTGAAATGACACTCATCATGAAGACGAGGATAATCCCAAAATCATGTATCAACTTCACACCTGTTCATTTCAGCATCAGTTAAGCAGTGATCACATGCAGGCCCACTCTGGGCACTGGGGACAGAGAAGAATGGGGCACAAGGCCCAGGCCTGGCCACAGAGGAGGCCACCATCTCGCTGAGCAGACACGTCACAGAATGATCCCATCTTACAATTTTTACTAAAATTATTTCTCAATTGACCCATAAGTATTCTTGGTTCCTAGGATGCTCCCAGAGAAAAGGGAATTCTGTGATGTTTAACAGAGCAGAATTTCTGAGGACCATAGTTATTATGAGGGGTCTCCTAGTTCAAAGGCACACCAAGCATCGTCTGGAGATTAAATAATACAATTACTTCTGCATCTGTGTGTGACAAAGTGTTGGAGAAGGCTGGAAATAAACTACCTCCCAGCAGTTCCACACAGACTGAAGGCCTGAGCACCCCAGGGTGGCACCTGGCCTTGGCCATCTGTCATCAGCACGCGTCTGCGTGTCCAGCTTTCTTAGGCAGGGGGACTGGGCCTGGGGTTCTCAAGGTGGAGGCAGAGATGCACATATGGGCCTAGGATGACTCGCTCATAACTGAGCGCTCAGCTGTGCAACGCAGACCGAGAGGCAGGGCACAGTGGCATGGACCTGACCCAGAAAGGCTGCCATGGGCAGGAGAGGCTTCTCAGCCAAGGGATGACCAGAGCTCAGTGCCACAGGACAGGGATGTTCCAGGAAGACGGGAGGGCAGATGCGGAGACAAAGGAGACGTGAAGGCAAGAGCGAGGTGAGTGAGTGGATCTGCTGACAGCACAGGGACCTGTGCCCACAGGGACAGCTCCGAAGGCCCAGCACGGGAACTGGCAGTTCCTGAGAGAGCCAGAAGTCTGCCATCAGAGCAAAGGCTTGGGGAAGCCACGTTTGAAAGGGCTGGTCTAGCGGGGGAGGCCCTGCACATCCGAGCTGCGTCATTTCCCCGCGTGCCTGCCCCCTGGACCCTGCACAGCCCCGTAACTGTTCCCCCTACAACGTGAGGTCCACGGAAGTGGCAGCCAGCCAGCCAGCCGGCCTTGGTCACCTCGGTGCACCTAGAAGTCAGCAAGTGGCCCGGGCTGAGTGAGGGGACGAAGGACAAATGATTGCACTGCTACGGGGGTGGGACGGAAATTAAAGTGCCTGCCCAAGGATGAGAGAGGAGAGGAAGGCCCCAGACACAGATCTGCAGAGGAGTCAGGCCCAAACGAGGGCAAGAGAGAGAGAGGGAGGCAGATGTCCCCCGGCGGGAGCAAGGACTGGTCTGGATCCAGTCCAGAGCGGAGGTGCCCACCAGGGGAAGGTAACACAGGATGGGGCTCGGGGCACGCTGGCTCCCCAGGGGGTGCACCAGGCTGAAGGTGAAAAGTATGAAAAAGCTGAATCCACCTAAAGGGCACTGTCTCAGTCCCTCTGGGCTGCTATAACAAAATACTGTAACTGGGGGGAGCGGCTCCAAACGACAGAACTTTATTTCTAACAGTTCTGGGGGCTGGGAAGCCCAAGATCACGGCGCCGGCAGATTCAGTTTCTGGCGAGGGCTCGATTCCTGCTTCATAGACGGTGCCTCCTCGCTGTGCTCACGTGGTGGAAGGGGAAGACGGCTCTCTGGGGGCCTCATCAATGAGGGCACTAATCCCATTCATGAGAGCTCCATCCCCATGACCTAACAACCTCTTCACACCATTGGGGGCAGGTTTCAATACAGGAATTTGGGAGGGGGGACATTCAGACCATAGCAGGCAGCAAATGAAGGACCCAATTCTAAGTGGCAGAGACAGGGCTGCCTCTGAGAGGGTGGAAAAGAGAGGCTGCTCCTGAAAAATGCAGCAAGCATGAGAGGCAAAGCACAGAGTACAGCGACAAGGGAGGGACTGACAACCTCAGGGATAAGAGATCCATAAAGTGGCCAGAGAGTCACACAAAGGGGCTTACATGAAGGTGGCGATTTTAAGAAAGCAGGCACCCTCCTCAGGCCTGCACTACCCAAAGGAAGGGTCCTGCTGGGCTCAGGGGCTCATGCCTGTAATTCTAGCACTTTGGGAGGCCAGAGCAGGATTATCGTTTGAGGATAGGAGTTCAAGACCAGCCTGGGCAACACAGTAAGACCCTATCTCTACGAAAAATTTTAAAATCAGCTGGGCATGGTGGTGTGTGCCTACAGCCCCAGCTATTCAGGAGGCTGAAGTAGGAGTATGGCTTGAACCCAGGAATTTGAGGTTACAATGAGCTCTGATGACGCCACTATACCCCAGCCTAGCACTAAAGGGAGACCCTGTCTCAAAAAAGAAAAAGGGTCCTGTGGCCACTAGATAACATACACCAGCTCCAAGCAGATGCTATGCTGGAACAAACGACTTTTACTGGCTAAAAGGCTTCCAGGCCTTCTAGCAAAAGACCAGCGGGGTGGCAGGCATGTTCAGAGCATGTAAAAAGGCCCAGGAGGAGGCAGCCAAGTGTCTCTGAGCCTCTGCAGCTCTCAGCCTGCAGGGCAGCCTCCCTCAGGTAATGCGCCCACAGAGGCCTGCTTGGGGTTTCTTGGGAGCCTGGCTTCCAGACAAGCCCTGCACCCAAGAACCCTCCTCCCCACAAAGTTGTTCTGCAACACAGACGCATGTGAGTGTGGTGGGGCGTGGGGCTCATGAACCAATACTGCCTTCAGCAAAGGGCCAAGAATCTCGAAGGTGCCCCCTCGCAACTGTGGACCAGTGGTTCCACTTCTTGCGATCCTGCCTTCATGATCCTCCAAAATGAGGGCAAAGATTGTGCACTAAGATACTCAACGCAGAAGTATTTGTGACAGCAAGTCCCCAGAACAACCTAAGTGCTCAGCAGTGGACAGCTCATGACTCACCCACAAAACGAATCAGAACACAGCCGCTGAAAATCATGCCCTCGAAGAATCCTGAATGGCATGGGGAAATGCTCACAATGAATGGTACATGGTAGAGAATGGAAGACACAGCTATTTGGTATGAACATTATTTTGTTATTAATGGACAGACATTATTTATGAATGGATAGAAGGAAGAAGAACCAGCCAGGCTGAAAGGAAACACACCAAAATCTTGACTGTGAAACTTATTTTAATCACTTATATTTTCTACAATGAGCTTAAATAACTTAAAAAATCAGAAAGACTGCTAGACTTTCTAACAAGCAAAGTAATAGAAGCTACGTGCGGACTCGTGAGGCTGAGGTGAGAGGATAGCTTAGCCAGGAATTCAAGGCCAGCCTGGGCAACATTGCAAGACACCATCTCAAAGGAAAAATAAAAATCAAGGAAAAGGATAGTACAGCAAACACAACACAGTTCTGGAGGATCAGCTGTAAG
This sequence comes from Avahi laniger, assembly GCA_963575035.1. Taxonomy (NCBI): domain Eukaryota; kingdom Metazoa; phylum Chordata; class Mammalia; order Primates; family Indriidae; genus Avahi; species Avahi laniger. The sequence continues at coordinate 8,204 of CAUYSK010038007.1, read as the reverse complement.
CTGCTGAGGCACGGATGGCGTCTTATTCAAGGCCATGTCCCCCGACCTGGCACATGAAAGGTGTTTAACAAATGTGTGAGCCAAAACACATGCTGCAAACAATAAAGACTGGTAATGGAGGAACAGAGAGAGCTTTGGCTAAGGTTGGAAGGTTCTGGGAAGAAGTGCTCGAATGGATCTGAAAAGGCAGCCAGGTCCTGGACAGGTGGTCACAGGAAGGGCTCTCAGACTCCAGAGTGCACCGGGCATGGGCTCCAGCCCCCCCCACCACCACCATTACCTTATTCAATCCTCCCACCTCTCTGCCAGCGAGCTCCATGCACCCCTGTCTACAGGTGCAGGACTGAGGTTCAGAGAGGCTCACCTTCCTCTGCCTCACTGCCAGGGAAATGCTGTGTCCAGGCAGAACCCACAATTCCGTGACCCAGACCCAGGGTCAGCGCTGGTAAGGAGCACACAGCCACACAAAACCAACAGGACCACAAAAAATCCATATGAGTGGGTGGGCTCTGTTTTGCTACTAACATTGTAATCCTGTACTTAAAAACAGAAGCCCAGAGCAGAGTGCAAGACGCATCCTCTTCAACACGATCTGTGGGTGTCTCCCAGGCCTCAGATGTGGGGGTGACTGCGCACAGCCTGGAGATGTCCATAAAGCAGGGTACAAATGGCAAAGTGGCAAAGCACACAGAGAGAGTGCCAGATCAGGCTGCATCCCCCAGAGAGTAAGAATATTATCTGCCAAAATAATAATAAAGGAGGCTCTTTCATTTTTTATAGTGGACTAATATGAAAAAATGTATCTTATACCCTGAAATAAAATCATAATTATGTTGTCAGCTAATTCTGATGAAGATGCTATAATTTGGATGCATTTTTAGGCCCAATTACTGTGTGCTCGTTCTTATCAGAGGAATTCAAAGGGAAAATGACGTATTCAGCACAAGGAAAATCACAGAAGTTTAGGGTTTGAGCATTCAACTCCTATGAAATAGTTGAGCATTCGACTCCCATGAAACAGTTTTTAACCAGCTACTTTGTACTACTAAAAAAGGAAAGCTTTAAAATAACTGTGTAAGGAAGTCCTCAGTTCTGACCTCTGATTTGCAAACATTCCCAGCCAGGAACAGCCAGGTCCGTCTGTGACCTCTGACCTCCCTGCCTGCTCTGGGGGCCTCAGGGTAAACTAGGTCTTCTGACCCCACTCCTCCCAGAAGGTGGCCATGAACTAGACTAGAATATGGGTCTGCAGGTCCCCAGGAGGGTCCCTGGGAATTGGCAGGGCACAGACATGGGCAGCAGGCATGGTCAGCTAGAGCTGGCCCCTTCTGAGGGACCCCTCCCCAAGTCTCAATCCCTCGAGTAAAGGGGCAAGGAGGGTCAGTCCAGCCTTGAGCTGGAGTCACAGGCTCAGCCGGCCCACGGGACGCTCTGGCACCCAGCACGCAATCCAGAGCATCCCTCTCCCGTAGCTGCTGTCCTCTCGAGCCCGCTGGCCATGAGTCTCAGGGCGGGAGGCTGCAACAAGACAGGGTTTAAGCACCTTGGGGTCTCCCAGTTAATATTAGCATTGCTATTTATTACAGAAGTTACACATATGAGAGTACATGTTGTAAAACAGTCAAACAATACAGAAGCATATCGACTACAGACAGCCCCCACCACCCTCTGAGAACGAGAGCATTGCTGAGCAGCTTGGTGTGTGTGAACCTTCCAGACCTTTTGCTGTGCATCACAGATGGCAGGGAGAGACGGGAGAAATACCACTTTAAGTAGCATGGAAACCCTGTGCAAACCCCTCCTCTCAGGAGTCCCCCAGCACCCTCTGCTTTCTGCACAGCACAGAGGGCGGCAGAGGAAGTGCGTGGTGTCACGGACGTGGCCAGTCTCAGGGGCCCCAAGTAAAAACTTAAACTACGTTTCCTTACAGAAACAATGCTAGGAACAGCGTCAATGTCTAAAGGTCTTCTGGAAACTGCCTGGGTCTGAGAGTCTGCATTTCTGGCCTCAGCCTCCGACTGGTGGCGTATCTGTGGCCAGTCACTGAATCTCTCAGACACACAACATAAACAGCTGGAGGCAGCAGCCTAGCACAACAGCACCTGTGGCCCTCCCAGTCTAGGTCTGAACATCCAGAGTCACACAAACAAGCGGCTCAGACTCCCCGGGAGGCACTTCAGGGTCTGAGGAAGGGGAAATGCCAGGTGTGACCTGACTTCTACATCCCAAACTCTCTCCTTCAAAGCACTCAGAGGAGACGTTTTCCTAGCTTAGTGCCACTTGTCTACGCGAGACCAGATCAGACACCCGAGACCAGAATGTGGAGGGACACAGCTGTCAGTACCTACTCAGAGCCACAGACTCCGAGCCACACCCTGAAACGTTTTCTATCCAAATGAAAGCTGACTAAAATGAAAACCAAAAGTTAAGGGCTGGCTGGAGGTAAGAAAAGGCCTGGCAGGAAGCGCAGCCCAAGGCATGGATCATAAACGCCACGGCTTTGAGTGGGCAGCAGTGAGCAGAACCAGAGGGCAATAGAGGCTGGCGGCGGGAAGGCAGGGAGTAAGTTCCAGAAAGATGGAGTGGATGAACTTTCTCTATTCCTCCTGCTAAATGCAGCTTAAAAAAAAAAAAAAACTTGCATGTTACAGATAAAACCAACAGAAGAAGACTGAAAGTTGGAGAGAAGACAGACAACCTCAGGACCCAAAGAACAATACAGCGGCGAAGTGCCCTGGGTTGTCTTTTTGCCTCCTAGTGCCCAGATGGAGAGCTGAAGCAGCCAGCAATCTGGAACCACCACCAGGTGCAGGCAAAAACGGCTCCAAGGAAAGCCTGTCTCTAGCCAGAGGTCCAGAAGAGGGACAGCCTAGCAAGACAGAAATCTCTTAGACAATATCCACCCTGCAACAGCCAAACACCTCAGAAAGCACTGCAGCCCCATCCCACCAGCAAAGGCCAGGACTGGCACCCCACCCAGCAGTTAACAGAGCAGTCCTCGCACCCCCCGCTGGGCTGGTGTCGGAGAAGGCCTAGTGCAGACCCAACATTCACCAGCATCCAGAAATAGTGAAGCTATGACCTCCCCACTGAAGGCCATGTGGGTGTAGTACTGAGGCACCCAACCCTCCTAGCCAGGTTTGGTATCGCGGCAGAGGCCCCGTGGGGAGCCTGCGCTCCCACCCCCATCCAGCAGTCATGAGGCACACCTTCCCCAGGTGTCCACAGAGCCGAATGGGGAACCTGGACTTCTACCCCCACCAGCAGTAACAAGGAGGCACCACCCTTTCCCTGCCAGAGCAGTATCAGATCGAGCCTGCTAAAATGGAAGACTTAAATAAGATCCAGACTCATAACATGATACCTAAAATGCCCAGAATCCAATAAAAAAAATTCCTCATGATTTTCCAAGAACCGGGAAAATCTCAACTGTAGTAAGAAAGGACAATCAACATAGACATCAGCATGATTTGACAAGGACTCAAGTAGCCATCACAAAAGTGCTTTAATGAACAAGAACAAACCTGCCTATAACAAATGAAGAAAAACCGGAATGTCTCAGCAAAGAAACAGAGGACATAAAGAAAGCCCAAATGGAAACTTTAAAATAGAAAAACACAACACCACCACCCTCAATAAGTGGGCTCAAGGCAAAATGAGAGAGACAAAATAATCAGTGATCTTGAAGACAGAACAATAGAAACCACATAATTTGAATAACAGAAAATAGAAAAAAATAAACAGAGCCTCAGGGACCTGTGGGACTGTAATGAAAGATCTAACATGTGTGTCATCAGAGTCCCAGAAGAGGAGAAAGAGAGTGGGATAGGAAAAGCATTCGAAGAAATAACGGCTGACAATTTCCCAAATTTGGCAAAAGATAAAAAAACCCACAAATAGAAGAAGCATAGCAAATCCCAAGCAGGACAAACCGGACGAATTCCATGCCAAGACACATCATAACTTCTGGAAACTAAAGGCCAAGAAAAAATTTGAAAGTAGGGGGAAAAAACAATATGCTGTATGGGAAAATTATGTGACTGACAACAGATTTCTCATCAGACACAATGGGAGCCAGGAGGAAGTGGCACTACATTGTCAAATGCTGAAAGAAAAGAACGTCCACCTAGAATCCCATATCCAGAGATAACAGGAACGAAGGGGAAATCAGAACATTCTCAGAGGGAAGAAAACTAAGAATTTGTTTTCAGCAAACTTAACCTAAAGAAAGAGTAAAAGAAGTTCTCTAAACAGAAAGAAAATGAGAAAACGAATCTTGGAACATCAAAAAAGACAAAAGAAAGCATAAAAATATGGGTTAATAAAACAGACTTTCCTGAGTTTTTACATGATCTTAGCCAAAAGGCCGAGAAGTGGCACTCTTGAGTTCTCTAAATTATGTTTGATGGTTGAAGCAAAAAGTATACCTCTGTGTGATGCAGTTCCAATGTATACAGAAGAAACATTTTTGAAAATCATACTACAAATGAGGGAGGCAGAGGGATGAAAAGGGTGGGAAGGTTTCTACACTTCGGTCAAACTAGTCAAATGTCAGCAGAGCTGCATCTTAACTGTAGGTGCAATTACATAAATCTACATATATGATAAAAACAGATTCGAACTATACACACGTACGTTGTACCAGCATGGACTTCTTGATTTTGATGTTGGTTAACAGTTAGTGATATAAGATGTAACCACTGAGTTGGGAAGATAAAAATGTTCTGGAGATGGATGGTGGTGATAGCTGCAAAACAACGTGAATGTACCTAATGCCATTGAACTCTATACCTAAAAATGGCTAAAAGGTAAATTTTAAGTTATGTATATTTTACCAAATTTTTAAAAACATAACCATTGGGCAAATTGGGTAAAGGGTACATAAGATTTCTGCATTATCTTTACAACTTCCTGTGAATCTGTAATTATTTCAAAATACACAGCTAAAAAAAAAAAAAAAAAATACCGTGGCAAACAAAACCAGTCTGGATCCTCCAGAAAGAACACTAAATTTGAGAAGATTGTGTATGCTGCTAGGTGGCTTATCCATCATCCCATTCAATCCCAACCACCCTCTGCAGCACATAAAGCTCAGAAAGGTGGAGCAAGATGGCTCGCAGAGGCCCAGCCAGGACGCAGTCCGGTTGGTATACAAGTCTCCAGGTGATGGTGGGAGATTCAAGGTCTAAAGGGCTGGCTGTGGTCCCCACACCCTTGCCCAGTGCCTTCCACACTACCTGCTCTCATTACCTGTGGCGAGAGCCCCACCAGCCTAGCACCACCTTCCCTTTGGCAATGATGATGCTAGGAACACAGCAGCCACTCAATAAGTACTAGACAAACTGATGATTGTAAAATGATTAAACATTTATCAATAACCACAAGAAGACAAAATGCTACATGACTAGACTATTAAATTACTCTATTTAAAAGCTGTAGTGTACAAACCTCTTATTTCTTCTCCTTGATTAGTATAAATCATCCTCTCCGCTTTGTAACTATCTTTTACTTGGATTTATTAACTTTAGAGAGTTCAACAGCCAAAGCTAAGATCCCATTAAATAATCTAACCTATGAAAAGAGGAGTAGGGTGGCAAATTCTTTCTGAGTTATATTTTTGCTTTCTCATTTTTCATTTACCCACAGGTTATTAAATTCATAAGGGCCAGCAGCTTCCAATAGGAGTGGAAATATTTTAACAACATAAAGACGGACTGCTGTCACAGCCAGTATAATGAATAAATTCTCATATTATGCAGCTTAGACAATTTGAAATTACTTTTTTATGTTTTGGAAAACAGACTCAGGTTAGGACAAAATATTTTCCTTCCCTTTAGCTTACCTTGCAGAACTTTCAACCAGCTGTGGGTAAGCCATGTCATCAACATCGTTATCATCATCACACCCACTGACAACTTGCTGTGACCAAAACAATGGGATTGAAAGAGGAAGATGTCGAGGAGAAGGAAGCCTAAATTAATTAAACCTTCACCATGGGGGCACCACCAGAGGCTCATGCCAGATGTATTTAATCTTCACAGCAATCCTACGAAATAGGTTTTATTATTGCATTTCCTCAAATCTAAGAAAACACCTATTTTGAGAAGCACTAATATTTTGCGTGCCACTAAAAAACAAGATAAAAACACTACCAAACAAACTAAGACATAACGGTTTCTCTTTACAGCAATTGTAAGACACCTCCCAATGTTAGAGACGTTAAAGCGTGAGTGTTCGAATCGATGAAATTCAGTGACGGGTCCGTATCTGACGGACGCGATGAGGCAATGCAGGTTCAGGACAGTCTAAGTGCTGGACGGCTGGATGTGAGCTGGGGAAAGCCTGACTCCCAACCCCGGCTCTCTCCTGTAAGGTCCCATGTCCCCACTGTGCACCCCACACACTCAGCCTGCCAGCACCACTCCTGGACTCCAGCCCTGCTTTCAAGAGACAGGAGATAAACATATCCTGAGTACCAGGTGCTTTCACACTCCTTCTCACATTTAATTCTGACAAGCTGGGCTGCTGCTAGCCCATCAGGCACCTCTGTGAGAACTGGACAAATGTACTTCTTCCTTAAGACACTAGCACCACCTGTCAGCAAGTGACATAACATACTGAGTTTGTTGGAACAAGACACTTACTACCACTGCTGGAAAACTTTCATAATAAACATACAAATCTATTATGTGAGATGAGCCCCCCACAGAAGTGGCACCCTTGTTCAGTGTACAACCTACACAGCTGTACACAGTAGACCTGCCTAATAGGTCAGACACAAAGATAATACTATCCTGTGTTACATATGAGGAAGCTACAACTTGCCTAAGAGGATCGAATACAGGCCTATATGATTCCAAAGCTACTTATCAGCTCACCAGAAGCTTAAAAATTAGGTAGAAAAGCAGGCTGTGTGTGCACATCTACATAAGAGCATATTGACCATATGCCATAGGAGAGCATGTGGAGAAGGCAGAAATCCCCATGGTGAGGCACCTGGGGAAAGCTTGTTGGGGAGAGAAGGTGAACTGGCCCAGGAGGTGGCAAGACAGCTGGAGGAAAGAAGGTAGGGAAAGGAAGCAGTCCCGCCAGTGGAGGAGGGACCGAGGGGAGCCTTACCCCCTTGAAGAGCTGTGGGTGTCAAGAGGGGAGAACCTATCACAGAGCAAACAGACAACCTACAGAATGGGAGAAAACATTCAAATGCTACGCATTCGATAAAGGGCTGATAACTAGGATCTATTTGGAACTCAGGAAAATCAGCAAGAAAAAAATCAAACCCTATCAAAAAGTGGGCAAAGGGCACGAACAGAAACTTTTCAAAAGACAGAATAATGGCCAACAAACATATGAAAAAATGCTCAACGTCTCTAATCATCAGGGAAATGCAAATCAAAACCACAATGAGATATCACTTATCTCCTGTGAGAACAGCCTTTATCAAAAAGTCCCAAAACAATAAATGTTGGCGTGGATGCGGAGAGATAGGAACACTCATATGCTGCTGGTAGGACTGCAAACTAGTGCAACCTCTGTGGAAAGCAATATGGAAATACCTCAAAGAGATACAAGTAGAACTACCATTTGATCCAGCAATCCCATTTACTGGGCATCTACCCAAAAGAACAAAAGACATTCTATAAAAAAGACATCTGCACTCAAATGTTTATAGTAGCACAATTCACAATTGCAAAGATGTGGAAACAACCCAAGTGCCCATCAATACATGAGTGGATTAATAAAATGTGGTATATGCATACCATGGAGTATTATTCAGAGACAAGAAACAATGGTGATATAGCACCTCTTGTGTTTTCCTGGAGAGAGCTGAAATCCATTCTACTGAGTGAAGTATCCCAAGAATGGAAAAATAAGCACCACATGCACTCACCAGCAAATTGGTTTCACTGATCAACACCTAAGTGCACATACAGGAATAACATTCATCGGGCGTTGGGCAGATGGGAGGGGGGAGGAGGGGATGGGTATATACGTACATAATGAGTGCGATACACACCATCTGGGGCATGGACACGCTTGAAGCTCTGACTGGGGGGCGGGGGGGGGAAGGGCAATATACGTAACCTAAACATTTGTACCCTCATAATATGCTGAAATAAAAAAATAAGAGGGGAGGGTAGATTTAAGGCAGGCCAGAAACTGGGGTGCCCACAGACCAACACTGGGCCAGGAATGGCAGGGGG
>CAUYSK010038006.1:0-29834 GCA_963575035.1 Avahi laniger | reverse complement strand
ACCAATTACCTGGAATTTAACTCGGAGCAAGTAACAGAAAATGAGGTTCCTACTGAGTCCGTGTGTATGTTTTAAATACATATGTGTAACATATACTATAATTGTCCATGAAGAGTAGCTTATTTCTGTTCTCTTTTGCTTCTTTTTTTAAAATCTTGTTTAAAAATTTAGAGATGACTATAATTAACATATTAGAAAATGCTTCTTTTAATAACTTAAGAAAGGATGGTAAGAATTCAAAATTGGGTGGAGATCTGTACCAGACAAGGTGTTTTCAACTATAATGACTCAACGAGACTTTAAATCAAAGATTCACCTGATTATTTCATGAATTAATTGCTCAAAAGTACGTTTTTCCCTTTCTCTCTGTCTATCTTTAATGTTTCTATCAAAGTATATAGAATTTATAAAAGCACTCATGATAGAAATCCAATTTCTCAAGTATCCATTGGGCATCTACTGCATTTTCAGGATTGTTTAGAAAGGGAGAGTTATCATATGAAGAACAGAAGGGGTTTAAGACTTGATTTCAGTTCTTGAGGCATCTAGACACTTGTGAGAGACATGCATAAGAGCACCGACTTGGAAAAGGTCATTAGAAAGACGTAAAAATAGTATGTTGCTAATCACCAAAGAATCTGATAGATGATACGTGCTCTGAGAAGTGAGAGAGACGTACAGACGAGATTGTCTGGCAAGCTTTTTAGGGAAGGAGGGACTTACAGGAGGCTGGAGGAAGGGTTTTGGATGGAAAGCATGAGATGAGCAAGAATAAGGATTCTGTAGGGGAAATAACTTGAGAAATGAGCCCCAGCAATTTCCATTTTGTCAGCAAAGGGAACAGGTTTCTTTTCAAAGGCAAAGTTGAAGACAAGTAAGGCGCTGTTGCTTTCTCATCAGGGAAAGAAACAAAAATAGAGGTAGCTGGTTCATTTGGCTCATCAGCAGGTCTGCCTTGTGTTGCAAATCTTGGTAAAATTTTAGAGCGGGGAAATGTATGATATGGAGACCTGTGAATTTGCTATAAAACAACTCTTGAAAGAACAAAACAGAGAAGCCCATAGAAACCCCGAGCTGTCCGGGATACCCTAGAGGATGCCTTATTTGTCCCCTGTGCCCAAACTGGAAACCCAAATAAGACTAGTTTAGTGTGTCCGGTGGAAATAAGTGGGACCCAGATAAAGCAATATTAGGGGGTGCAGATAGGAATCCCACCGGGAGAATCGGCATTTCTGTAACTGATCTCCCCTCCCCAGGAGATCACACAATTCATGTAAAACAAGGGCCAAGGAAGGAGAAAAGACAGGTAGACACGTAGAAATACTGTGAGCCTCCCTGGCTTTCCAAAGGAAACCACAGGGCTAGCTGGATTGTGGGAGCAAGTCTGAAAGCTATGGGAATGAGTACAGCAGATTTTATGAGGACGTTTCCTCTGAAAAAAGAAATGCCCATCTACAAATACAGGTGTGGGGTTGAGAGCTTCCGTTCTGCCATGGAGGACATCTGAGGTCCGGCCTTCTTTGCAGCTCTGACTTCCCGGAGTTCGTGTTTGGCTTGCTCATTAAAAGGGCAGCGGTAGGAGCGCGTCATCAATCATTGGGTCGGAAGGCACGAATTCTGGATTTTTTAAACGTGGATCTGAATTGGAAAGGTTTATTGGATTTCGGGGTTTCGTTTGTTTGCTTGGTGTGTTTATTGAATCTGATATCAAAAGGATAAGAGTAAGAGGAATCAAGTGTTTCTGAAGAAAATGACAAACAAGTATTGAAGTTAGCCAGTCCATGCTCTCCCTAAACTTCGCACCAAAATAACCCAGAGCAAATTCAGTTAAGATTTGAAATCCCCTGCCAAGGAGATTAGAAGAATGCTCAGCCAGCTGCAGGATGGTCCAGTGGTTCAACAATTGCCTAATAACTCCAATGAATTATTTTCTGTTAAAAACAAAGATTGTAATTTAAACATCACTTATCTATGTGTACCTATAAAATCTTGTTGAGTTATAACTCATAAGCATCCCAGAGATGACCTAGTATTTAAGATGAGCTTAGAAACTAGAATCCTAGCTAGAGATTTGGAGCCCGGGTTTTATTTCTAACTCAAACAAAGCCCAAGAATCAAAATTTTAAAAAATACGATCCCAATAAAACTTTGGAAGACATATTTTACACTTAGTTCTATAATTACAGTTTCCATTTCTTAAGTGCTAGGTACACGATAAGAACTGGACTCGAGCATTACATCATTTTCTACTCACAGAAACACCTTAAGGGAAAAACTGTAATTATCCCCATTTTAAAGATCAAGATGCTGAGGAAAAGTAGGTGAAGTGAGGTGGCCAGGTCTTACCAAATAACTACAGAGGAGAAGAACAACGCAAACCTGCTCAACTCTTGATTTGATGACACTGTGATATCCACCCAGCATCTTAATTGTGGTTTAAGATTGAAAAAATAACCATTCTAAGGTCAAGCAGCAAGGAAGAGTGATTAGAATTCCAGAGGATACTCAGAGAGATAAGACAGTTGATGCTAAAACAAAATAAAAACAGGCATAGCAATAATAACAAACTCAGCAAAATGAAAACTTAACTCTGGAGAAAAGTTTGATTTTTCCACATGGTAGTGAAATGCTGATAACACCACGATGTGACTATATAAATAGATGCTTGGAAGAGTCCATTTGTGTCAGTTCCATCGCAGATTTGTCTGAAAGGAAATGTGTCTACAATCAATGATAATGACTCCCCCTTGGTTTGGGAATGAGCTGTTGTAGGAAAATGAATTTTCTATATGGTTCATATTGACCCATTTAAATACCAAACCTAATCACTCATGATAGAAATATTTCTAAACTGTACATTACATTATTCGTGCCTTCTAAAAAAAGATTACACTGAGTATTATTTATTTTTTCTGATGATTTGTCATCAGGTTTTGTCCTGGGTATAATATGACCAAGATCCACTGGAAGCAATTAGGTCCGTCAGACCTAGGCTACCCTTAATGGTCTGATGGGCCTATATTGCTGTGGTTTTTATTTCTTATGTTCTCTTTTTGGTAGTTTTCTTCTGTTTTCCTTTCTTCCTTTCCCCGTCTTTCACCATCCCTCTCTTCTCCTGCTCTTTCTACTTCTCTTTTCTCCTCCCTGCCATTCTGTGTTTATCCAAAAGCATGTGGCGAGAGCCCCCGTGGGCCAGCAAAGAGCCAAGCAGTGAGGATGCGGCAGTGGCCGAGACACAGTTTTTGCTGTGTTAAGCTTTCAGGCGTCACCTGTCCTAGCTCCCCGTGTGCCTCTAGAGTTGGCACCTTCACGTTCTGGTTTACTGGGTTCGCTACCCTCCATAGACTTCCAACTAAAATGAGAATAAATAGCCTCTCTGTGAAAGCTCGAGAGGCTTACGGGGATTTTCTCAGAATCAGTGATTGAAGGAGATTTTTAGCGTCTGTCAAACTTCATAAACTGGAACCCGTGACAGGTGGTTCAAAAGAATGCAGCCATTACTCTGCCGTTGGCCAGCTGTATGACCTCAGCGAAGTCACTTCATTTTTTCAAGCATTGATACTGCCAATCTGCAAACTGGGAATGTGGAGGGAACTCAATGATAAGACACACATCAATTCCCTAACCCAACGCCTGGCGTAAGAGTATTAATAATTTTTACTACTTTTAGAGGGGAAGGACTTTCTTTCTTCTTTTTGTAAAATCAGATTTTTAAAGAAATTTTTCTTCCGATTTTATCTTTTGACCAAACACGACATGGCTCATTATGGAAAGTTTGGAAATCACAGACTGCAAAAAATGAGTGAAATATTTTCTTTTGACATTTTTCTGTACATATCTATATTTTTTCACATAGATGAAATCTACTATCTAGTCAACTTCATTTCCTAGATTTTTCACAACCAAATGTTAAATATATATGCAGGCAAACACATAAATCTTTTCCATGGTCAATGATGTGTTGGTAAACGCCCTCAAAAAATGCCCTGATTTCTAGGATTTGTCAATCAATGTGGTGTAAATACTCCTTCTGTGGCTAATTTCACGCTACCAAAAGTTCAACAACCCAGTATGAAAATTTCTGAATATTTATGAAAATCATTTTAAGCATAATATCACTCATTGTGAGTACTCTCCTCTCTATATACTCAGTGTGAGATAAGGTCTTAATTTAAATTTTTTTTCCCAGGAGCTAACTTATTATTTTAGTACCCTGTATGGAAAAAAATTAATTTTTTTGGTTTGTCTTTGATATGAGATGCTGCTTTAATATATATTGCATATCATTTATAGGATCTGTTTCTAGACTATTCTATTTTTTCATGTCTTCCTCTGTTCTTCTGCCAATCCCAGACTATCTAAATTACTTTGGCCTTACCATCTACTAAGCTCTTTGAGGACAGTGATTATAGTTATGTGTTTTTTATCAGTGCATCCCCTGGGCCAACAGAGGTGCCTGATATGTGGTAGGTTCTCAGAAAGTATGTGTTCTTGTTGGCGTGTTTTACTTCCTGGCAAGATAAGTTCTTCAGAAGACCTTGATATTTTAAGGGATGTACCGAGTACTTATTGGACCCAAACATTTAGTAACAAATCCTCTAGAATTTTGACCCTATGAGAAAGCACTGGGCATCTGTATCAGTTATCTATGGCTGTGTAACAAGCCACGCTAAAACTTAGCAGCTTGAGACAGCGAAGATTTATTGGTCCCCATGATTCTCTGGGTTGCTTGGTTGGGTGTTCTGCTCATTTACCTGGGCTCACTCTTGCAGCTGCAGTAAGCTAGAGGCAGCTGTAATGGTTGGGATTCTCTCTCCATGTGATCCTTCATCTTCAACGAGGCCAGACATGACTGTCTTGCATGGTGACAGCAACGTTTCAGTAGGGCAACACTTGGTAGTTAATTACCAAGCCTCTGCTTGCAGCATATTTGCTGGCCTCCCATTGGCTAATGCATATCACATGGCCGGGCCCAGTGTTCCCGTCAGCGGGCAGGACACGAGGTTGTGGATACCCGGACATGTGATTCGCTGGAGGAAGGAAACATTAGCACATCAATCTACAGCACTATTTCTCCTTTCCTGATCTAATCTGGTCACACGGTTGGCCTCCATGTAAATGAAATAATAAACAATGGCTTTTCTAGAGCATCCACAGATAGAAATAAATGTTGCTTTTTTTTTAAGGCAGATCAGCACTTCTTATATCTTTGGCATACGTGATTTTCCATACATGTGTTGTTTATACACCAATCCAAGAGGACTAGAAGCTGCCCACAATGAAAAGCAGATACACAATTAAGCATTAGAAGTACTCAAAAGCCTTGAAGGCTAACTTTGTTGTTTTAATTGAATATTAAATTTAACATCGAGCTTCCTAGGAATAAAGGCAAAAAGGGAGAAACGTGATAGGTCACGTGCTGTTTATTACTTACTAAGAGAAGGCACACTGTGTGTAGGAGTGATCATATTTTCTTTTTTCACAGGGCACCGTAGGGAGCTGAATATTCCACAGAACCTTACTGAGAGTGGAGGAACATTTTTCGTGCATCCTGTAATAAAAACCAAAGTTGTGGCATGAAAATGAGACTCACTGGAGATGTTTTTGATGCCAGATAAGCTATATGATGAAGGATGCAGATTTCTGGTGCATTAACAGCACAGAGAACTTTGAATACCTGAAGTCATCAATGCAAACTCAGACCACAGGGACACCATCAGAGATGCTTGGGACCACTTGTTCTTCAGACACATCACACACACCCCACCGCAGAGCTCTTGTCCTCACTGTCCCCTGACTCTAGAATTCTCCCACACTCATTTGCATGGATTTCCTCTTCCCCATTTCGTTCAGGTCTGTACTCAAATGCCCCCTCATCAGCAGCCTTCCCTGACCCCACTCATTCAAAATCAGTGTCTCTCCCGATGCCCCTCCCCCTCAACATCACTCTCTCTTCGATCGTCCTGCTTTGTTTGCCTAATGGCCATTTTCATCATTCAGCAACTGACTCTTGCACTACTGCAAACAGCGCAGCATCATCGTCCCACGGTGACTCTCCTCTGATTGGAGACTTAACGTCAATTTTGTTGGCGCCCCAGTTGATCGCTTTTATGAAGACATTCAAAAATGTAAAACAGAGGTGGAAGTGAGCCTGAATTTCTTTCCCATGGAGTAGCCACGGCCTGCGTAGACTGGGTCTGCTTTGAGATTAAGTATAAGCAGTGGAGCAGGTAGGAGAGGAGCCGTGTTTGTGTCTCAGTGACACTTTCCTTCCAGTCCCAGCTCTGCTGCTCACGAGCTGTGTGACTTTTGGTAGCTTCTGGCCTCAGTGTCCTTAGAAGTGAAATGGGGATGGTGATCGTGCCCATTCGTAAGATGGTTGTGAAGATTCAGCAACGTAACGCGTAGAAAGTGTGCACATTGCGGATTTTCTCTTTCTTGCTGTATATCTGAAAGAGGCAGGGGTTGACAAAGAGATCGAGCTGCTTTTTTCTGAAGGCAATTTATTGGACTACCACAGGGATGTTTATTTTCTTAACCAGAGGTCATGAGACACGAAGACCACTAATGAGTCAAATTGGTGGCTGGGGGAGTTCAGGGCTTTCCTTGCTTCTTCCCAGTTCTTCTCAGACTGAAAAAAGAAAAAAACGGTCCCCTGTAAATTTTATGACTGCAGTGTCAAAAGTCTTCTATCCAAATCGCAGTAAATATTCTAATGAAGTCTGGAAAGAAAGCCATTTGTAATGGCTCGGGGCAGAGTATTAAGATAGCCTGTTTCTAGTTAGTCAGTCATTAGAGAGATCTAACATGCATGGGAAATGGTTTCCTGTTCTAAGTGCTTTAAAACCAAGTTTTAGGAAACCCTGTTTCCTGCCGGCTCATTTGGGGACAACAATGTGCCAACTGGTCAGAGTTTTCAGATGGCCAAATGGACACCTCGCTGCAATTTAGTTCAGCTGCAGCGACCTCGACCAGGCAGAGTGGGCTTCGCATCTCAGCGGTCCTGGCAGGGAGTAGACAGCTCCACGGTGGAAGGACATCTGGACGCACTGGGGGCTGTCCTTTGCCTCTGTGTTAAGTGCACTGGGATTGAGTGATTCATGATATGAATCAGAACCAGCAGGACAATCTTCCAGCCCAGAGCCTGGGCCCATCGGCCTAGGCTCAGACCGATGGGGCTGGTGACAAAATGGTAGATAAACTCCCTGGTTTGGGAGGGGCACGGCAGCTGATGGGAGAGGAAATTCTTTTGGCTACCTGATGTGTTGTGCATTAAAATGGGATTTTCCAAAACGAGGAAGTCCCAGAGACTTCAATTAGGATGTAGATGAAAGTATTTGCTAATCAAATCCATTCATTTCTTTTGGTGTGTGCAGTGAGGGTCAATACTGTACTTGGAAGCAGGAAATTGATGGATCCAGGAGGACCACACATTTCCTCACCTGCAGAAGACACCCCCTTTAGGAGCTGCCCAAATCAAAGAGGGAAATTCTCAGCCCCAAAAATAACATTGCTGCCTCATCCAGTAGAGGACCAAAGCACACCCATCTCCAGGCGCCCCGAGAGGGCACAATCATAAGCATTTTACATATGCTTTTCAAACTAATTGTTCATTGCAATGTAATGGGAAAGTACTTTTATTGTTCTTTATGGTAAATTGCATTTTGGCACCCAATTCTTCACCCCCCTCTCTTCATCCACAGTTTTGCCATAGCCTCATTTGGGGCAGGACTTCCTTCCTTATCCCTTGACTTTGGGTTTGGCTGTGTCTTTGTGTTGGCCAAGGACACAGTGCCAGCCCTGATCCCAGGCCTTCCAAGGCCACATGTGTTTCCTTCTGCCTTCTGCATCTCTGCCCTTGTCTTGGGAGAAACCGGCTAGTCTGCTGGTCCCAGGAGGATGATGAGAGGCAGATATAGCAGAGTCACCCTAGGAACCCACACACTGCAGTGAGAAGTCGAGCCTCCACCTCCAACCCTCAGGTACATGAGAATGAAAAGCTGTCATTTTAAACCCCTGAGTTTTGGGGCAGTTTGTTACAGCACAGCAGCTAACTGATACCTCCCCATTTTATGAATAAAGTATGACTCCAAGATCTTAGCAATGATTTCCCCAAAGCACAGCACTTATAGCTGGTTGAATTGAGATTCAGACTTAGAGACATTCAATTCTTAGCTATTTTGCTAAACTGCCCTCACCAGGGACCCTCCTATGGGTGGGCTAGCAATTTCCAGGAAGTTTCTCAGGGTTTGATTTTTCTATTCTTTTAAGACAGACTCCACTGTCAACTTTTGTCCTGGGACAATCAAGGGGTGAATTGATTTTCCAGCCAGGTTGCTTCTGCTCACAGGTCAGAGGAGGCAGAGAAATGAAGCAAGACCTGGAGTGCCCACCTCATCCCCTGGCTTCAGACCTAACTGGAGAACTTGTCACTACACCCCTTACCATCTTATTTCTGCTAAACCCTGGCCTCACTTCCTATCCCTCTTTTTCCCTAAGTTGATTTCTAGTGATGTGCATTTTCATTTTAACAAGGGGAACATGATTTTAAACCTTCTTTGTAGTCCAAAGTAACCAATCTTTAATGGTAGAATGTCAGATAAGTTGCTAGGCAGTGGGAATGAGAGATTTGGTCTGCCTAGAACACCCTCAAATCACAATCCATAGATAGCTACTTGCTAGGGAGGCCCTTTTGGAATAACAACTTCAAGGTAGCATCACAGAGTTTGGGCTGGGGGTCAGGTGACCCACAAATGGGCCCGTTTGTGCCACTAACTCACGGTGTGAACTCAAAAGTCTCCTTGTCACTCTATAGATCTTAATTTCACCAGCTGTCAGAGGAGGGGTTGTCAGAAGGCATAATCTTTGTGGTCTCTTCCAGCTCTGATTCTCCAGAACTAATCGCGGGCCCCAGAAGACCCGGCAGCACCACGAATGCTAAGCTTGAGTCAAGCTCTCTCCTTTCAGTTCGTCAGATCTGAACCTGTTATTTTCATGATGTGCTCTGAGCAACCCAAGATTTCATGTCACTGGGTGTAGCATAGATATAATTTGGAAAAGAAGAGGTTTCTAGGAAGTACAATAACAGTCCCCATTATTTATTTTTTAAAATCTTATTTAAATAAAGATTGTGCATTTAAAGTTGTATTTGATTGAACAACTGTCCTTTTTTTCTAATTTTCCCTGACAAAAGCTATGAATTATTAATTTCTGTCATTGTATTCACCGAACAAATGTAATTGCAAGTAAATGTCTAAAGTTAATGAAAAAATTAAGAAAAAGGGATTTCTTTATAAGAATTAATGAAATATTTCCACAAACCTCTTTGAAATCATGATTATGAAGGCTTGCAATACTTCTCTGGAGCCGCAATGCAGAGCAAAGGGGCTTGAGCTCCCCTCTTTCTTTGACATGAAGGATGAAAACATTTTATCAGGAATTGTACAGTTGCGAAAATTAACACATACAAGGATTCGAACCTTAACCTTCCCAGATATTCCAGTCCCATTGTAACCGCTTTTCATTCATTCTGAGCCACCTTTCGTTCAGGGGAGGTCACAGGCGCTTTCCATCTTGCCATCCTGGCTGCTGTCATAAGCATTTTCTGTTTTTATGGTAACGTCACCCATCAAAAAGTTACGCTGTCATTTCATAAAGAGAAAAAGAAAAGACAAAGGTGCAAAAGCACTCAGGGATTGGATCCCTGAATGAAGCCGGCAGTTGGCCTCAAAGCAGAGAAGGGAAACGATTTCTTGCCCCATGCCTCGAACATTCTATGAGTAAGTCCTTGCCAACATCTAGATAGCAACAGAAACAGTCTTGCAATTCCATCTAGTCCCCAGCTCACTTAGGAGATAACCTTTCTTTCTTCACTACTACCTCTCATCCCAGCAACACCTATAATTTTAGTACAGTAATAAAAACTGCAGGTCTAACCCGGGATGCCTGGGATCTGATTCGAGTTCTGTCAGTTATTAGTTTTGTAATCAGGGGCATAGGTGAGCCTCTGCTCCACTCAGAGCCCCATTTAAAAGTATGGAATACAATAAGATACAAATGTCAGAAAGCTACTTTTATTTTTGTTATTTCAATGCCTTTTGTTTCTGAGGAAATCCTAGCAGTATTCAACGGTATAGTACTGTGGGTTTTGTATCAAAATGGAAGTTGTCTTTCCTGGGATCACAGCTATGCTCCACTTCCCAGGATCCTTTGCAGTTAAGTGGAGCCATGTGACCGAGTCTGGCCAGTGCTCCATTACACCTTCCATGTAGTTCTCTTGGCTTATCTCTCTCTCTCGTCCTCATTTCCCAGGTGAATGCAGACTAAGGAGTAGAGTGTTCCATGTCTTTGCAGACCACAGTCCCCAGTTGGGCAAACACTGGGTGTTTGGATCACTGTGTAGAAGCCCTCTCTCTGGACACCCAACAGGACTACACTATACGCAACAAATAAACTGACTTTGGTAAGTCATGAGATCTGGGGCCATTCGTTACGGCAGCTAGCATAGCTTCTCATTCACCAGGGTGAGCCGACCTATGGGAAGGTTGAGTTCGTATCTACCCAATGTGTGTCGAAACTAAGTGAGTCACTTTTTTCTGGGACTATTTCAAATCATTTTTTTTCTGAGCTAATTGGCCCCCAACTTGTCCAATATGAGGAGAGGTTTATGTTTGGAAAGTTCTGTCCCTGTGGGGTGACTGCTGTAATGGAGCAGATGTAACAGGAATTTCTTGATAGGAAACTACCAGGGGTGCCATGTCCTTGGTCACCCCCGTAGCCGACACAGTCGTATTGCCACTAAGACAGACTTAGGCACAGAGAAGGCCTGTGTCTGGTTTATAATACTGAGGTTTACGATGCACAATCTTTTATTTTCTCTCTAGTATTGCCACAGAAACATGAATTACCAAATAGGGGCAAAAGAGAATCATATTTTGAATGCTCTCTCATTCCTTCTTTCTCTCTCTCTCTCTCTCTCTCTCTCTCTCTCTCCCCTCTCAGGCACCCGCCTCCCAGATCTAAAGAGTTTTGGAACATAAAAAGAGATTACGTGGAAAGGCATATTCCTATAATTTACTCAAATGTGCACATTTCAATCTATGGATAACAGAGGCTCCAAATTACCCCCAGACCAACACACTATCCTTATTTAAGGGATCCTCTCAACTCTTATCCTGAAGTCTCCATAAATCTGCCTGATATATGGATGTCAGGCATTTTCTGGCAGTTGAAACATGAAACATGACATCAGCTGGGGATTAAGTTACAACTCATAAAGACCATGTTTATTTGCTGGTTCTGTTTAAAAATTTTTTCCACTATCATTTTACTCAAATGGCCTCCTATTTTACGAGAAATAAAGTTAGAACTAATGAAGGAAGCCCTTTCTGAGCTCAGCTAGACATGCAGGCTGTGGCCATCTCCGCTGTAACCAAATATTTAAATTATTTAGAGCCAATCGTGAACTATTATCTTTCAATGTGTTGACATAATGGCACCATGAGCTGATATAGAGACTTCGAATGCAAAAATGGGAGGAGGAATCTGAGAATTAAAGAAAGAGAGAGAGAGATGTTAAGAATTAGAGGAAGAAGCCAAAATGCAGGGAGGCAGCCAGGCTGAGGCTTGCAACACTCCTCTGGTCAGCAGCCCTTGCCTCTCAGAGCGAACTTGGAGCCATTCGAAGGAGAGCTGCAGGCGCGTAGACAGAGGCAGGACTACCCAACGCACCCATTTGTGCATGCGCTGCCCCAGCAGGAGATCGCAGAGCCTCTGAGCAGAGGTCCCACTTCTAATAGGCAGCAGCTGATAGGAGAGAAATTCCTCTTGTTTAAGGGTTTGGGGGACAGGAACAGCCATGATAGGAACTAAGTTCGCATAATTATAAAATCTAATATTCACACATTGCTACCAACCTTTTCCCAACATTCACCCCTCAAAAATAAAACAAAAAAACCCCTCTGAATATGAATTTCTCAAGAACTTTGCATCTCCAATGCTTAAATCAAAGTAGATGCTCAGTAAAATTTGTCAAATTAAATTCTACTCATCCAAGAAATCTGGGCACATAGGCAATGAGGTAACAGTCTGAATTATATTATTTAAGTAGTGTTGGGAAGCCCCTCACTCCTTTCCCCATTTCCTTCCAGAAAGTCTACCATTACTGTTTTTTTAAAATTGTGCTTAGCATTTTGTTTTAGCAGCAATGAAAATTCCCCATCCCCAAAATGTGCCTAAGTTCCACCATGACCGTTGTTGTCTTGTTTTTTTTTTTATACATTTCACTTCATTCAAAATGTCTATTTCAGTAAAAATAATCTCGTAAGAGACGTTAAAAGGCATTCTTAACATCCTGTAGTGAATCAAATGGATTTTCTCTCTTCCTGGATCGATAGGGCATTGTGCTGGCCCTGGAGGCCTGATTGGGTCACGGGGCCAAGTCTCAGGAAGGGAAAGTGAGCACCAGCTCCAGGTTTGACTCAATAACAGGATGCCCCATGCTGGCTGAGCTACCGACTAACAAGTTTTCCAAGGATGACATTTCCCACCCACAGTGAAACACTATCTCTAATATTGGAAGGAATCCCACTTGCTATCAGTAAGATATCGTCTCCTCTTTGCTTTAGGTTCTAGCTCACGGGTCAGCAAACTATGACTTAGAGACCAGATCTGGCCTGCTGTCTGTTTCTATAAGATTCATGAGCTAAGAATAGTTTTGACATTTTTAAAGGATTAAAAGAAATCAAAAAGAGTATAATATTTTGTGATACAAGAGAACTAATGAGAAATTCGAAGTCAGTGTCCATGAATAAAGGTTTGCTGAAAAATCAGCCATGATCATTTACTTGCATATTTTCTAGACTTCCTTTCAAAACTCAAGGGCAGACTTGAATAGTTGCCACAGACACCAGGCGGTCTATAAAGCCTAATATACTTACTATCTGGTCCTTTTACAGAAAAAATCTTCCAATCCTTGTTCTAACTGGACATTTCATGGCTTAGAATACATGGTAGCTGTGGTGCTTTTACATTGCTAACCTTTATTTATCGGTGTCATCTTTTTAGGCAATTCACCTTCTCCAGCTTGGCATTTTTGTGTCTCTGTGTGTGCTAAAATATATATAGCATCAAATTTACTACTTAAAAAATGTTTAAGTGTACAATCCAGTGGCGATAAGTAGATTTACAAAGTTGTACAGCCATCACCACTGTGCATTTGCAGAACATTTTCATCATCCCAAACAGAAACTCTGTACTCGTTAAACCGCAACTCCCCAATCCCACCTCCCCCCAGCCCCTGAGAACCACCATTCTACTTTTTTTTTAAATTTCAGTATATTATGGGGGTACAAATGTTTAAGTCACATATATTGCCTTTGTCCTATGCGAGTCAGAGCTTCAAGCATGCCCATCCCCCAGACGGTGCACACTGCACCCATTAGGTGTGAATATACCCATCCCCTCCTCCTTCCTCCCAGGTGCTCAACACTCGATGAATGTTACTACTATATGTTCACTTAAGTGTTGATCAGTTAATACCAATTTGATGGTGAGCACATGTGGTGCTTGTTTTTCCATTCTTGGGATACTTCACTTAGTAGAATGGGCTCCAGCTCTATCCAGGATAATACAAGAGGTGCTAGATCCCCATTGCTTTTTGTGGCTGAGTAGAACTCCGTGGCATACATGTACCACATTTTATTAATCCACTCATGTAATCATGGGCACTTGGGTTGTTTCCACATCTTTGCAATTGTGAATTGTGCTGCTATAAACATTCTACTTTATGTCTCTACAATTTTGCCTATTCTAGCTACATAACATCAGTGGGATCGTACATGTGACATTTTGTGTCTGGCTTCTTTCACTTAACGTCATGTTTTCTAGATTGATTCATTCACATTGTAGCTGGATCCAAATTTCACTCCCTTTTAAGGGTGAATTTATATATATATACATGGCATATCTACTGGGCGTTCTGTTTCAGCCCGTGCTCGGTGGAAAGCTGAGGGTGCGGAAGGAGGCCTCCATTCCTGGCCATAGGCACCTCCATCCACATCTGCTTAAGATCAAGTGGTTCAGGGAATTCCTTGGCCCAAGTGCTCAGTTGTGTGTATGTTTGTAATACCTTAGGGAGTAAGCAGTTGAGGGAGCTCCCTAGGCATTGTCCTAAGTTTCGAGAAAAATCTACGCGGCTTAGAGATGTGACCTTCCCTCACAGAGATGTACCTGTGAAATGTAGCCAATAGAGATGACTCTTCACCAGTTTTCTCTACCTAAGCTCCAGTGAGTGTGAGAATGTGAGAAAACACGTCCTCACGTGTTGGCAGTGACTGTATATGTACACTGAGTTCATGTTATCAAACTATAGTACTTTGAATTAAAATGATCTAAACAAGAAAAGTATTAACAAAAAGTACCATTCTTTAAACTATGTCTATTAAGTACATTAGTCACTGCGCTACGCACAGAAAATACAGAGACAGGCAAGATATATTTCATGACATCAAGAAACTCAAGTCTTCTGTCTTGATTCCCAAACTGTGCACCAAGGCACCCAGGACGCTGCAGTGAATTCGCATGAGCATTGTTTGATGTTTTAAATTTTTGAGGAAAACACAGTAACAGTTGTCAGACACTGTGCAAACTACCAGCCCGAGGTCGTTCATAGTTTTAACATTAGATCACACTGCATTTCTTGCGATGACATCCTATTTTCAGCAGCGGCTGTGTTAAAAAGCAAGAACCATGTGAAAATCAATGTGGGACAGGAAATGAAGGTGGTGGGGTCTGATCTGATTTCAAGACTTGAGAAGTTGTGCAGAGCCTAATGGTCATGGCAACCTCATTGGTAAGTAACTGTGCATATTAGAGAATAAAATAAACAGATTTCTAAAAAAATTTTTGTGTAATTTTTTAAAACACCCACTAAGTTATTAGGACATAAATGCTTATTAGGTTGTTTGGACCTGACTACTTAATAAATGGAAACGAGAGGCAATTTGTGTGACCTAAGAGCACTGAGCAAAAATTACTGAGATGCTAAGGACGCTGTGAACTGAGAAAGCTGGTGAACTTCTGATCTTGTGAATCAAATATGCTACTCGAGACGAATATGAACGCTTTTTAAATAAAGCAACAGCAAAGACAAAGGCTATATGGCATGTAAACAATTCAGCAACAAGCGACGTCGCTGCTGCTATAATTCAAGGGTAATCAATGTGATGCCGTCGGCATTAATAACACAGAGTCGATATGCACAAACTTTTAATATAAGCCTAATTATGAGTGTCTCTTTGCATGAAACTGAAAATATTGAAAACGTTGACATTGGGGAGGTGCCCTTGGATCAAAACTCCTGAAGAAGTCAATAATCTATTATGATTTTCATTTTGCAGAAGTGGTGCTATTATTTCAAAAGGTCTCAAAAATCAATTTGGCATTCAGTATATCTGTGTAATAATGACATCCTAATTAAAAATCCCAATCTGAGTAGTACAAAGGATGATGTTTAATCTCTAATCAATGAACACCAAGTCCAGAAGTTATAGATGCAATAACCCTTTTTAATGAACTTTACTACTTTTCTCAGATTTGGTCTGCTTTCCTCCTTGCTGTTGGGAAGCCTTTTCTGTCTGGAAACATAACGGAGGAAGCAGAGACAATTTGGTGCAACAAGCACATAAATTAAAGCAAAAAACATCAAAGAAAAATACCATCAGAATTGTGTGGGTTTCTTTTTAATTGGAATTTATAATTGCTCCTAATTATAGGACATATTTTAAATGTTACTTTGAGAGGTTGAGGGAGGGGGTGGAGCCCTGTCCACTCCAGCCACATGAGCTATAACCTTGACATTTTAATTAGATATTATTTTGAAATATGTAAAAGGGATTTACATACTCAACGAAACATATCATTGATTGTGCAATTTGCCCAAGAAGACAAAATGATGCACAATTTAAAAAATAACTTCTCAAAGGAACCGTAGAAATGCTCAAAACATGTCACCAACCGTGAACACATTCAGATTTTCTGGTATTTTCTCTAGGCAAAGTCTCTTCTTCGTAGCAATCGGTGTCAGGGGCAGTGTAGGAATAGACAGAGGGCTGAGGGTTCAGTTGATTTATGGCCCCCCCACACCCACCCTGTAGATAAAAAGAAGGTCAGAGGAGGGTCAAGCATCTTCTCTTTGAAAGGAATTTCTGGTGCTATATTACCTGGCTGCAGGAGGATGATTGAAACAACCCCTTAGGTCTCCTTCCTGTGAGATGCCTTGCTCTTTTATGCGTCAATAAATTAACGATTTGGCACAAAAGTCCCAGGAGAGTTGGGATAAGCCCATCTTCCAAACTTCGCCATCATAGATGAGATGGGGGCTCCAATGAGACATTTACTGCCGATATCCAGCAGTTATTGTAATTCAGAATATTGGGCCCTACCCACAACCCAGCGATAGCAAGGAAGAAGGAGACCCGTACATTGTGGGGTCCTCTAGAGCCCCAAGGGGGGCCCCTTAGTTATGTTACAGCCTAGGGATGGTCAGGGCTGGGGGACTCTTGGGCCGTCGTCGTGGGGGTGATGCCAAGGAAGAGAAGAATGTGAGGGAAATTGGATGGAGCTACTTAAAGAAGATGTGGACACATTCTCTCGACTCCACGCGGTAAAGTGGATCCATCGTGTTAACATAAAATCCCAAACCTGAACCTCTGAGTCGCGGGGGCGCTGGCGGAGTGAGAGCAGCGAACACTGCCCTTCGGACACCACCTTAGTCTGTGCACCCGCTGGCCATGCCTGGCCCTTGGACAGGGAGGCGTCACCTGAGGTAGAGGAAGAGAGATGTAGGAAGACTCCCCAGGGCTCTTGGCAGCCAACCCTTCCCGTGGCCGGAACGAGAACTCTCCCACCTTGTGTTCTCAGCTCCTCACCGCATGTCACCGCATGTCACCCCACACCCTGCCACGGGACGTTCACCGATCACCATGGAGAGCCGCCTCCTGGGACTGACCCCCGCCCCGCAGTGCTGGGCACCCATTGCTCGCCACGCACGGCTCCCTGGGCTTGGGATGCAAAGCATGGAGAGTGTCCCCTGGAAGGGTGAGCAGAGGAAACTCCCGTCGTCTCCTCCACTCCTCTCTGCGTGGGCTGCATCCGCATCTCCCATGAGGACGTCCTGGGACGGAGGACAGAGGCGCTGGGAAACACTCCCAGGGAGATGGCAGCGTGGGGGCGCATCCCATGAAAACCCACCCTGTGTCCAGCCTGCGACTGTGCTTCCTTCACGCCCCCCAACCTAATTTCCTGTGGATTCGAGATCGTCTTTTAGTTCCAATTACGCTGCTGTTCACATTATCGATTTGGAGGATACAAATGGTGAATGACAAGAGAGCCAGAGGAAGGGGGCAGGAGGAGAATTCCATTTTGCCTGAAGGATAAGATACTCAAAACGCCACCCCGCACGGCATCTCCGAAGCGTTCATCAACGTGGCAGAGGCTGGCTCAATTATCTTGGTGTCAGATGATTATCTGAGAGCTTAATTTAATCTCCATTATCCTCCCCCGTCATATTTCAATTAAATCTGCTATCAGAGTGTGAACACATCTCTGAACCTGCTATTTCTTCAGTTAATTTTCCACTAAGAGGTGCTGGAGAGTAACAGATGTCATAATTATGCAATTATTAAGTGTATTTGACACTCGTTCTCTCAGGATTTTGTGGTTGGGGTAGGAGCGCTGGAAAATTAATCTGATGACAATATGCTTCCGTCGTGATCCGTAACACCACCGCAGGCTGGGGGACCGTCCCCCCCGCTGCTTCCGAGGCTGCCGCCAAGAAAGATGAAGGATTAACTGATTGTGCGTCAGATTTGTTTCACTTTTGCGCATCTGGTTAATCGGATGAGTTCATTACACAGAGCAGAAGTTCAGAGGCAATTTTTTTTTAACCTTCTTCAAGACCTCAGGAAGTACAGCAAGTACATCCTGGGGTGTTGCATGAAGTTAACAATTGGAGTGTAAAGGGTAGTTAATCTGGACTTTAAAATGTTGAGATTTAGGTGGGGATTGGAAATCAACTAACTATGACCTTGGTTATTGCATACCATCTCTCTGAGCTTTGGTTCCAAGAGGAATGAGTGGGCTTGACTGTATAATCTACTACCTCTCTCAGTTCTACCAGCTCCCCCCAAATATATGTGTATATATATATATATATATATATCTCCATATCATCTATGCCTATAGCTATTTAAATCCTCAAACTTGTTACATTAGAGAACTGAAGAGATACCTCTGTTTATCTTTGGATCCGTAATAAATACTCACTAAGATCAAAAGCTGACCAAGACTTCCAATCCTGGCTCTAAAGTATTTACTAGCTGTGTGAGCTTAGGCAAATTGCTTACCCTCTCTGAGCTTCAATTTCCTCCTCTATAAAATGACGACGTCATGGTGAACTCTATTTCATAAGATCGTTGGGATGATTAAATAAAACACGGTATCTGTCACAGTCTATTTCTATCTGTGTATCTGGCTGAAGTCTAGAAAAGGAGCTGGAAATACATAAGAGAAGTTGAAGTGAGGAATGGATATGCAGCCTGGATGGATGTAGGTATTTCTGGAAATTTCTTTCTGACATCGCATGAGGTCTTCCATAGTACTAAAGAGCATTGGTGTGTCCATGAAGACTCGAGAGATCCTCCAAGTGGACCTCTTGTCCTTTAAGAACAAGGTACCAGAGCACAGAGGGGACGCACTCAAGCACGTTATCTGTTGGTGGCACAAGGGAGCCCAAACTCCAACTCTCCCTTCTCCCAGACCAGGGTCTTTCCTCTCCGCAGGTGGAGACTTGGTCCATGTGGATCGGTCTGACAGGACCTCCGAGTCACCTGTCTGCCAAATCATTCTCTGGTCTGCTCTTCATCAAACCCAGAACCTTTCTGCTCTGTTACTGCTACCCATGTGGGACAACAGGTGAACAACGGGTACCTACAGCCCAATGGGTGTCGCCTGGAACTCTTCATTTAAAGGGAATTTTATTGGAAGCCAAAGAGATAAAAGTAGGGCAAAATAATGATGTTCTGGTGAAATCGAAATGATGATATTAGTAGCTCAGTATGCTCACTCACACCCCTCTGTCCCTGAAGGAACAGGTCCCTTCCAAGGAAACCTTTGGAGTCTCATAGAAGACATTTGGAAAACGATCATTCTATGTCATCAGTTTGCCTGTACACAATTTTATTGTCTGGATGTAGAAAATCCATTTGCCCTTTTGTTGGATGTCTAGATTGTTTCTTATTTTTCATAAAAAGTTCTGCAAGAAAATGGGTATGTGCTTTATGAAAAGCAAAACAGATTTCTTCTCTGAAAGGAGTCACTTTCTTTTCCTCAGGGAAGAGATCAAGATTGGCCAGAAAGACCTTGTTGTAGATCCCTATGAAATAAGTAAAATATGCTCCCATTTTCTGGCACTGAGGTGTTTGGAGACAGTAGCTCAAGTCAAAGAGGGAATGCATTGGATCAACAACGGTGACTCCCAGGGAGGAAGGGTGCAGGTATTGCTGGATCAAGGGGTTAATGGCATCATTGGGTTTATCAGCAGTTCTCTCTCTCACTCAACATCCTACCCACTGTGTGCCAGTCTCCTGTTCACACACCACAGAGAGCAGCCCAGTTTCTTATGTGCAATCAGGGAAGGCAGCTGCCAGCAGCGAGGTTTGATAACTCTTACAAAAAGAGAATTTTATTTTGTTTATGAGCAAACGCCTTCCTATCAATCTATTCTTATAGCCCCCGCCTGCTGCATACTTCTTGTTTGCTTCTACAGATTCATTCTCCACTCTTCCCACCCTTCCGTGCACTGCTTTGGCCAGGCTCCTTCCTCCCACGGCTTCTGATTGGGTCTGGCCAAGGGGAGGCTGTACCGGTTTTCCAGGGCTTCTGTGACACAGTACCACAAACTGAGTAAATAACAACAACAGAAATTCATTGTCTCACAGTCCTGGAGGCCAGAAGTCCAAAGTCAAGGTGTCAGCAGGGCCCTTCCTCACCTCTTCCAGCTCTCGGTGTTTGCCAGCAATCCTCGGCTTGTGGGCGCATCTCTGCAATCTCTGCCGCAGTGATCACGGGGCTATCTTCTCCCCGTGTGTGTCTGTCTGTGTGCCTCTCCCCCTTTTCTAAGGACGTCCATCATACTGGATTAGGGGCCCACCCGACTCTGGTATGACTTATTCTAATTCCATCTGCAATGACCCTATTTCCAAGTCAGGTCACATTCTCAGGTCCTGAGTATTAGGATTTCAGTATAAGGAACATGCTCCAACCCGTACAGGGTTACAAGCAGCAGATAGAGGGGAAAGAAGAGAGCGGTTGGCGTATCTATTTTCCCTGGGCTGGAAATGGCTATGTGCCCCAGTTTCTCCACTGAAGCTCACAGTCCCATTAGGGGGCTCTCTCTTCCAGCTTCTAGAGTTCTGGTGCCTTCTTCTCCTTGCTCCTTCAGGCCTCGGGGTGGTGACAACTTCCTGACTCGCTAGTCCTGTTGCTTCGCCTCATTGATTTCCTGGTGTTCAACTTTCCGGTCTTTCCCTGCTTGAGTGTAGCACCTGGCGTGTCAGAAGGCAGAGCTGAATTCAGTGCACGGGATGTGGGAGCTTCCCAGAGTAGCACATATCTAACTTTACTGTGGGTAACGACCCCTCAAGGATGTTGTTAGCGTGTGGAATCTGAGGAGATGGTTCAGGGCTGGACAGGGCCTGAGATGCTGCATGTCTAGCAAGCTCACAGACTGCAGGACGGAGGAAGAAGTGACCTCAGGCTAATGCTGGAAACTAGCAATGGAGAGAGAGAGAAGTCACAGCCTCTGCCATGGCTGGAGATGAGCAGGCGTGTGATTACATCAAAAAAAAATTAAATCTTTTATAACGCCTAGAGCCAGATGCCTCACCAGATCTTGACATTAGAAATTGCACACCATTTTGAGAGATGGGGCCTGGACCACTTCTGGGTAGGAAAGTAAGAACTGAAAAAAAAAAATCACACTTCTTTGCTTCCTCTAATATCTTTTCACTATAGTCTTAACCATATATTATTATCTTCTGAAAAGACACCACACATCACCTTTAAAAAGAGTGCTTGTTCCTCTTCAGCTACCCTGGCCCTGGTCTGGGGCCTGGTGTCCCCTACAAGGCTCAGAGACAGCGGCAGGGGCCAGGAGCCGGTGCTATTTTCAGGCTAGGTGCACCCTCTGCAAACTCATGGAGCTGAAAAATTCCTCTCCAGGGGGCTCCAGGGGCTCCTTTCGTTGATGTAACAGTTCCATCCACCCCCTGTGTCGGTACAAGTCTCTGGGCAACCTCCCTTGGAAGGGGACATTTTTTTTTTTTTTTTTTGAGACAGAGTCTCACTCTTCTGCCCGGGCTAGAGTGAGTGCCGTGGTGTCAGCCTAGCTCACAGCAACCTCACACTCCTGGGCTCAAGTGATCCTCCTGCCTCAGCCTCCCGAGTAGCTGGGACTACAGGCATGCGCCACGATGCCTGGCTAATTTTTTCTATATATTTTTAGTTGTCGGATTAATTTCTTTCTAATTTTAGTAGGGACAGGGTCTTGCTCTTGCTCAGGCTGGTCTCGAACTGCTGAGCTCAAACAATCCACCCGCCTCGGCCTCCCAGAGTGCTAGGATTACAGGTGTGAGCCACCGCGCCCAGCCGGAAGGGGACATTTTAACTGCATCTCATCTCCCTGTGTCTAGGGCAGGGGGACTCAAGGTGGGGGCCAAGCACCGGTGCTCATCTCGCTCTTACCTGTCCACGATGCAGCAAGCCTAGAAACGACGAGGCATCTGGCAATCTGACTCTACTGCAACAGCCGAGTGCTGTGATGCAAAAAAAAAAAAATACCAGTCTGCAATGGATTAAACACAAAAGACAAAAGCCTGGTCCTTCACAGAGCATTTGAGAAGCACGTTCTAGAAGGCCTTATCCCAAGGAAGAGAATGCCAGGAAGTCCCTGGGTCAGAGGAACCTGAAAGGGGCTGGGACCTCCCTTTCGCCAGCCTCTGACACTGGGCTGTGTGGGTTACAGTCGCTCTGCTTGGCCTTCCTGAAGGACACGCTGCGTCAGGGGAGGTGGGGACTGGCGGGTGTCACCCACACTTCAGCCTTGAACTCTGCAGCAGGAGGCCTGTGATTTAGACGCGGCGAGCGCTGACGGTGACCGCACTGCGCAGACAGTTGGCAGCAAGCGCCGGCAGCCTAGCCCGTGGGCCCTGTACCCACGGCGCTCCAGTGGCCCGTCTCCCACTCCACCGCATGCTGCCTTTCCTCTTTCCTAGTTTTAGTTCTCTCTTTCCCTCGCCTTTTATTTTTCCTTTCCATCCCTTCAGCCTTTTATTTTCTGCAAAGCAATCTAGTGAAAGACCGCCCCATGGAAGGTTTCATATACAAGAAATTACTATTTTTATGCCCTCTCCCTTAGGGTACACTCGAGCACAATCCATACTTTTGTGGGCATTTTTTTCCTATAATATGTTTGTAGCCAGAATGTGGAACCAGCTTCGAGAAAATTAAACAGAACAAGAGAAACCATGCGCCCCTCAATTAAAGGAAACACTCCAAGCAGCAATGGGAACCCGACAGGACAGTGCGCCGTGCCAAGCGAAAAATGTGCAGCCGGAAAACCTGCCAAGTGTCCCTGATTTGTAAAGATTTTTTTCCATATTTAGGTAAATTAATGTAATTATTTAATGCCTCCTGCAATGGTAATAGGATTGCGCTTGGGCCCTTCCAACATATGGTGCTGGCACCAGAATCCTCTTTGAGAGAGGACAAAGGTGGGGGCGTATTAAGACCCAGATCACATTTTCTGGTTTTAGCGTTGCAGGACGGCCTGGCCCTCGGCCAGCCTGGGGCACGAGAGAACTGGGTCAACTGACTAAGGTCCTGTCACAAGTTGGAGGGTCCAGCAGGCGCAGATGCCACCCTCTGCCACCATCAGTCCATGTCCACTCCCCAACAAACCCACAAACTCCTTTGGGAAGTCCGGCCTTTGGATTTGGACCCCACCTGTATGTAGCCTCTCCCTTCCTTGGGACTTCCAAAAGTTACCGAGAGAAAAGGAGACCGAGTCCCTTCGTGTTCTCTTAGGCCACCTCATTGTCAAAGATGTCACCATTTTTCGTTCCCTGTGCTATGTGCAGAGCCACCTTGGAAGGCTGTACAGATTGTCCATATCCAAAAAGTCTTCCAAACATGGAAGTTTTGTCTATTTAAAGCTACACATAGCAGAAGCCAAACTCACTGAAATCCAAAATTTGGATTACCTATTCAGAGTATTACGTTAGGCCAAAGGCCTCATCCATTGCCTGCAAAACAAGAGCATTTAATTTTTTTTTAAATATTGAGTGTTTAGGTTATGCACTCAAAGAGTCCAAGGTACATTGCCTATTTTTGTGCAAGGCTTATAGTCTCGGAGAGGAGATGAGGTGAGCACACAGCAAATAATGAGGCGTGCTGGACGGCGTGGTGTGGACCTCCCTCTCCAGGCCACAGCGAGTGTGGAAGCTGCTTTGCTCAAACTGTCGGTCTGAAGCCTGGGCTGAGACACTGACAGGACGCGTCCAGGCCCTTGGGGACCCGTCAGAGACCATCCAGTTCTTGAGTTTGGATCGTCTGTCACTTCCAGCCACATTCTAAACTGTGCGCATTTCCAAGGGTGGGTCCGATGCTTTCTTACTCTGTGACACTCCTCCCACAGCTTTGCCCCAGACGGTCTGATTTCCAGGTGACTGTGCTCTTCTGCAGGAAGCTGGCGGAAGGGAAGAGGGGCGGTGCAGGCACCTCTGCTTCTCCAGTTCTTGGCCTGAAAGAGTCACCCAGGACTTCTGCTCGTATTTCATTGGTGACATTCCGCGGCCCCACCCAGACGCGAGGGAGACAGGGAAACGTAGTCCCTGCTGGGCAGCAGCTTCCGAGCTACGGTGCGACACCACCTTTGCTGGACAGGACAGGGAGCCATCTCTTTGC
Source organism: Avahi laniger (assembly GCA_963575035.1). Classification (NCBI taxonomy): domain Eukaryota; kingdom Metazoa; phylum Chordata; class Mammalia; order Primates; family Indriidae; genus Avahi; species Avahi laniger. Next base: position 5,813 of record CAUYSK010038006.1, on the reverse strand, counting down.
AGTCTCTCGATTTCTTCCAATCACACTTGCTTGAGCTCATGTTTGTCTTCCCTGCAACAAGCCTGGCCCCTTTTATCCAGGGCGTATCCCCTAAATATAGGAACGATCCTCACCTAGTTGCTAAGTAAAGGCAGCCATTTCTAATTCCCTCTGACTTGCTGGGGAGCAAAAACATAAACATCGGTACCCCCATAATATGCTGAAATAAAAAAAAAAAAACACAGAGACAGATCACACCTATTCACGTTTAGGGCTCTGCCAGGTGTCGTCAGGAGGGGCCGTTTAAGGAAAGACACCCAACGGGGTGCACAACCATAAAGCTCCCTGAGACTTTGCCCCGGGAAGAATGCGGGGACCTGAGCATCTCTTCCCCGGGCCACTCAGGGAGACTCAGCCTTTACAACTCAGTGCTTGAAGCTCTGGGACTGCTCACGTAGCAGCGCCCGGCAGCCCAATATAAAAGTAATTTTACTGTATCTCGCAAGCCACACAGAGCCTTTATCGCAGAGGGTAGCATTAGATCTTTTCGTAAATACTAGCAGATAATGTTATCTAATTTCATTGACTGGTTAAATGGTGTTTTTTTCCTTCTTCTTCATCTAACCCTTTGGTTGCTAATTACGAGACCCTCCCAACCCTCCACTGCTCTGTCCCATGAAGCACAGAGGAGGGAACTCTTGAGTGTCTGAGTCATTCTTACGGGTTTCTCTGCAGTTCTTTCTTTTTCTCTCTCTGGCAGTTGACTCTAGTTTCCCCCAGAGCAGGAAAGAGAATGAAACCAGTGTGTGGACTCCGCCTGTGTGGATGGCCAGCCCGGCACAGCCAGGACGGCCTTCTGGTGGATGTGCGCCTTCCTCCACTGTCTTCCTGCAGCCAGCCCCGCTCCAGAGGAGCAGGTAGAATGACTCGCTGCAAAGAGGAAGGAAGGGCTAAGTTTATATCCACGCTACCCTTTCACGCGCTGTGTGACTTTGGCCAAGTGACAACCTCTCTGATCTCAGTTTACTCACTTATAAAAGGGGGATAATAATTCCATCTTTTAGGGTTGCTGTAAGGTTGACATGGGATAACCTAGCAAGTGCCTGCGGAACATCATGGGCTTGGGTAACCACTGGGGCACAGTGATGTCACTTCCTGTAACAAGACTCCTAATCTCAGTGTCTTAAGACAATCTAAGTTTGTTTCCCACTTACTCAAAGTCCAGTGAGGGTGTTTTTGGTGGAGCAGCTCTTCAGAATGACTTGAGTACCCAGGCTTCTTCCACCCTGTGACCCTTCCTGGCCATCTCTGCATCCTTGGGGGACTTGGCTCTAGTCCCACAGCCATGGGAGACGGCAGGTGGGAGGCAGTGCCTGCAGGGGTGTCCCGGCCAGCCCTGGGCGTGGCGCGTGCGTCGGTTTTGCTGGCGTTTCCCTGGCCGGAATCAGTCCCAGGCCCCCACGTAGCTGTGAGGGGTGGCGGTGGGGCTGTGGGAAACGTCGTTTAGCCGCACAAGGAAAGAACTGGAAAACCCTGCGGCCTCCGCTACAGAATCGGTAAAGGCGGGTGCTGCTCACCTTCCCTCTCTGGAATCCGTTCTCCCGGAGCTGGGACACGGAACGTCCCCTCAGATGCCCTCGTCTGCCTCCTGCTCGCTCATTCCTGGTCGGCACCCTACTGTGCTGGGTCCCCTCCCCTTTCAGACTGACACACGGTATCGCAGCCTGGGGGCAGGGCTAGCTCTCCGCCTGGCCACCAAGGGCCAGAGGATGTTACCTGAAAGCCCCGAGTCTTCCCCAGTGGGAAGGGGGGAAAGCTGGGCGGGTCCATCCCCTTCCCTCTCTCCCGGGGACCGCTCCAGTAGCAGCTCTTCCCTGCAGCCCGGGGACAGCCAGCCATGTCACTTGTGGCGCATTATCACAAAGTGGCCGCCAGTGCACTGACGTTCCCCATTGCCTTGCCCCCAGCCTTCCCTGCATCTCACGCTCACCATCTGGGGCTTGTGTGTCCTACAAGAAATGTGGCATCTCAGTCTTCACTGTGACTCTGCTTGCCACAAGACCCTGGCAAAGAGTGCTGAAAGTCCATTATTAATTGTCTATTCTGTTATTGACACTGCCTTCCACCCCTCAGTTTCTGAGTCCTGACCACACCGGCCCACTTTTGGATCCTGCCATGAAGCGTTCCTTGCCCCCGTCATCTCTGTGCCTTTGCCTGCTGCCGAGGGCCCTCTTCCCTCTAGAACTCAGTTCTACTTCACTTCATTAGTTCATCCTCAGACCTCAGATCGGCTATCCCTTCCTTAGGGAAGCCTTCTCCATCCTCCTGCCCAGACACAATCAGAGACTCTGGTTGTACCGTTTTTGTTTTCGTTTTTTTGAGACAGGGTCTTTCTCTGTCACCTGGGCTGCAGTGCAGTGGTGTCATCATAACTCACAGCAACCTCAAACTCCTGGGCTTAAGCGATCCTCCTGCCTCAGCATCGAGTAACTGGGACTACAGGTGCGCACCAGCACACCTGGCTAATGTTTTCTATTTTTGGTAGAGACAGGGTCTCACTCTTGCTCAGGCTGGTCTTGAACTCCTGGCCTCAAGTGATCCTCCCACCTCAGCCTCCCAAAGTGCTAGGGTTACAGCCGTGAGCCCCTGGGTCTGGCCTCGGGTTGTATTAATGCTTTTGTGACATGCTGTCCTTTGCCTCCACAGCGCTCCCTGCATTCTCTCGTTATCTATTTGTGCGAATATGTGAATGATATCCTGGTTCCCTACTGGACTCCAGGCTTTATGATGCATAAAATGACATTCTTCTGTTTTGCTCTCTGCTCTATTACTAATTCTTATAAATTCAACAAAGTTCTCATGCTGGGGAACTGGACAATCCCTAAAGTACCAGGGTCCTTAAAGCGAGGAGGATAATGGTGGCTAACACAGTTCATTTGGATTCCAATGACATTCACGGCGAGGTGCTCATCCCTCCCTGTAGCGCCACAGTGCCGTGGGCGAGTTAGCAGTTACTACCCTCATGCTATAGATAAAGGGGGACAAGAAAGCAGAAGGAAATGTTGAAACCAGGTCTCGCTCCCAGGCCTGTGCTCTTCCTGTTGCGTGGTCAGATGGTGCTGGGACCCGAGAGAGTCCCTCGCAGAAACAGTGAGCTGGGAGCTGGGATGTGGGCGGAGGCTCAGCGCCTCCCAACAGCGTTTTGCCAAAGCTTCCAACGACCTCTCAGCTGCCTGGCTGCTTTTCCAGCTCCTGTGCAGGATGTCCGTCCTGTGTGACTTTCTAGTAGAACAAGGTGTCTCTTGTTCATAGCTGGATGCTAAGCAGCCAGCACAGTACCTGGAACTTAGTAGGTGACTTACAATATTTTTTGCATATATATGAATGATGCTGCTATTATCTCTTCTCACCTCCTTACTTGGGAGACCTCCTGTATGTGAGCTGTCTCTACACGTGATCTAATACTTAGAGCTATTATAATTACAATGATACTACTACTAATAATAAATCGCACTTGCTGAGCACCTGCTGAATGCCAACGCTTCTGCCAGATATTTCATGGCTATTCACTGGCGTCTGTATTCCTCCCATTTGCCCTGCAAGGTGGGTAAGTACAGAGATCTGTTCAAGGTCAAGTCTGGAATTTGAACCCAGCGTAGTCTGACTCCCAAGCACGTTCTGCTACTTTTTGCTCCAAAATACTGTCTCGGTCCTGAATGCTCCACAGCAGCATAAATCATTGTGGAATCGCATGCGATGGTCAAGAAAAGTCATGGCCAGCCCGCCTGTGTTTCCTTGGGCGGTGTCTGTCTGGCGGGTGCCCCGCTTCCTCCCGGAGCCGTGCTAACTTTCCGTCACTGGCTGTGTGGATCAGGATGCAAGATGGACCTCCCCCCGCCCTCCGAATCAGCCTGTTCCTCCTGGGGCCATTCAGCTGACAGCTGCGGAAAGGACAGCGCCTGCTGAAAAAGGGTCCATAATTTCCCTCTGGCAAGAGATGGCAGTCCAACTTTGGAGGGGACAATTAGCGTGCTCTCAGCTGGAACAATGGGGACCAGCAACAGATGCTTCTCGTCCCAGGGACGCTCCGAGCCGCAGCCTCCTGCTAATGGAAGGCTTTCTTCTTCCCTGCCCAGGAAGCCTGGCGGCCTTGCCAGCAGCCCGGGCGGGGCGGGGGAGGGTTGGCTGTGGAGCTGGCAGGAAAGCGGCAGCATCAGACCAAACCCAAGGAGCAAGGGCTTGTGGGATCCGCACGTCACCCACCTCCCTCCTGGACGAGCACGTGGCCAGAGCCACGTCTGCCCCAAACCAGAAATCCAGAGTGGACCAGTGCAGGTTTGGGTCCCAGTGTTGCCATTTACTAGCTGTTGCCCTGGGAAGAGTCCTTAACTTCTCTAGGCCTCAGTTTCCCCACTTATAAAATGAAGAAATAATAACATGTACATCACGAGTTTGTTCTGGGAGATGAAACATGCCGATCTATGAGAACACTTGCTTTACAGGGAAAGTGTTGAAAAATGGCCTTAGAGTTCAGCTCCACACAAAAGGACCGTTTGTGTCACCGTCACCTTTATCTCTGGGGACAAGCGCTCAGTATGTGTGCTCAATAAGTAAATAAGCAGATCCATTTAGAGGGACATTTACAAATCCTCTAGCTGGGCCACGTCTGGGCCATTTTCTTGGGGGTATTTCAGGGTATCCGAAAACATTCTTTTGGATATTTGTAAACCACACCGTGGAGATTAAGAAAAATCCCCAGCTGCGCATGGGTTAATAAAATATATTTTAGCCTACTGGTGACCCCGAACATGTTAAATTGTATTGTCAGGTTAACTCACTTGTCCGAAGATTTGGAATAAGGCTTAATTTGCCATCTTAGTTAAACTGAAGATTCTTAGATTCTAAAATGAGCATTTACTATTCAGAAGTGCTTGTCTCCTTGTTTTGCAATAAAAACAAAAATCAAAAATAAATTACATAATTATAGCAGATACAAAGTTGCCTCTTTCTTCCATTAGCCCAGATTTCAATATTTTGTTTATACCAAATCGTGTTACTCTTATTTATACAAGTAAATGCTATATATTTGAATATACTACACACACACACACACACACACACACACGTACGTTGATACTGATTAAGTCTTATTTTTTATTTTTTAATATATTGGGGTTCCTTGTAAGATTCCACTGCTTAAAAATCAAGGGAATGATTTTCTCCATCCCCTTAATTCTGGAAATGTGGTTTCAGGCACAGACAGGAAAGCAGTTTGCCCAGGAACCATCGGTGCAGAGCTGAGGCCCGTAACAAGGACACTTCCTCACGTCTCTCTCTGTCTCTGGGCAACCCCTTCTCTTCTCCATTCAGAATCAGTGTCACCAACTTATCTCTGACTTCCAGGAGGGAAACCAAAAGACCACAACACTACGCAGAGTCACTGTAAATCTACTGACATAGCTTGTCACTATGTCATAGTTTTTGGTGATTCTGGTCATCGTGTGGCCCCATGGGATCATTTTAATCCAGCAACAGAGGAAAAAAAGCCCTAAATGTGAAGACCAAAGCCAGCCTGCTACTTAGTCCCTCTGATCTCCAGAGCCAGGTCTCAGGGGTTCCTAACTCAGCCTCTAAGATTCAGGGAATGATGATGCACTCCTGTTTTCTCTCTTGCCTTCCTTTCTGCCTCCCCTCTCCTTCCTTCCTTCCTTCCTTCCTTCCTTCCTTCCTTCCTTCCTTCCTTCCTTCCTTCCTTCCTTCCTTCCTTTCTTCTTTCCTTCCTTCCTTCCCTCCTTCCTTCCTTCCTTCCCTCCTTCCTTCCTTCCTTCCTTCCT